>UYRU01041804.1:26288-41330 GCA_900617775.1 Dibothriocephalus latus | reverse complement strand
ACAAGGCGGGTACCCCACGTTTTATTGCCACATCAGCCTTTATTCACGAAGTCACATTATGACGATATTGACATAATTAGTTGAACTGAACTGAAGTGGACGTAGCTGCTTAGAAGCCACCCATCGATATACACCATTGTCTCAGGTTCCCATTCTTATCGAACTTTTTCTTAAAAATAAATATCGCAGGTTATTTCTTATGTTCGGTTGGAAATGTATCCCCAAATACAAAATAATATTTCAGTGTTTATACGTCTTGCGTGCTTTTGGCTTCTGTAAGCGTGAAACATAAAATACAAGTCAACTTGGCTTAAGAATACAGAGAAGCGATCAAAACTTCGTTTTATCGAAGGACCGTTTTAATAGACTGCTACGGTTTGCTATAGGAACTACGCGTTAATACTCTTATTTAAACTTATGATGATTCAAACAATCTAGTTTCTCTCTATGACTTGCGTTTGCAATCTGCCAAAATATACCTCATTTCAGGATCAGTATCAAAGCGTTTCCTATCTTTCTCTTACGAAAGCGATACTGAAGGCGTCAAATAAAGTGCGTAATTTACTACTTTAGTAAAATGTAATGTGGACATCAATTTCATTCTTTGTTGAAGGATCAACAACAATGAAGAATAGTCTGGCTGCTCATCAGTGATCATCGGGCAAATGAGGGTGTGTCAGATTGTGAGGATCGTTCTTCGACCCATTTTTCCAAGAAACTTCTCTCCCTTCTCTGTTTCCTCATCTTCTGCAAGACCTTCGTTAAAACGCGATCATTCGTACCTTCGTCGATGCACACCAAGCCCGAATAGTGCAGGTTTCCGCCTGAGACTCGGAACAGGTGGCCCTCTTCAGGTGCCGAGTCCGAAACCGTCATGGAAACCGGTCCGACAACTGGAACAACGTCTCCATCTTGCGTTGCTCGTTACTGGCACCTGCTTACTCCTATGTTTAGTATCCATGGCACTATGGCTAAATACTGGCTTTATGTTGATGAGCAGTGGGAATTGTGGTAAAGATCTCTCCGTTGGAGTGGTGAGGAATCCCCGGAAACTACCTTCCTTCAAATGGAACGTTCTATCTAAGATCGATGATCAACAAGACGTGGGGGTAAGAAGTGTGCCTGTGAATTATAGTTGAGTGTGTAAAACAGACAAAATTTTATGGCAAGAACATGAATATCGCTCCTAGCTGATTAAATTAAAAGCAGTCCGGATCGCTATTACCAGCTCTGGTCTATCCTTGAAAATGCAATTTTCGGTAATCATTGTATCATCAAAGATCTTAATGACGGCATGGTCTGGTAGGTGACGTAGCATTATCGAACGATCAAGCTTGAGCTTTTGTTTGCATTCAAATGTGTCTTAGAATCTGTATATGTTTTTATTTTCCAAGTGTGCGTAAGTCTCATTCGTCAAGTTGTAAGCACTGACGTCTTGTCTATAGCGAAAAAAACTCAGCTCGAGTTTCGTTGAAATGCAATGGATAAACAATAATAATTATGGCGTGTTGTTAGGGGCTGCAAAGTAAAGCCGATGCTTTTGTACTCCCTGAATTCTATGAGAGTCCATTATTGTCGAGGTAGATCGTCGTTTACAGACAACAACTTCTAGGCTATAGATACAAAGGTCATGGCAAAACTGCACCCATTTGAGTTTCACTTTCAGGTCAAGTAAGAGAGGTAGGACACCATACCGGATCAACAGTTTAACCGTGATCAGATCTTCATTATTTTCACAATCGAACACTCAAAAACAATAATCGATTGAACAAGATAGAATTTACCAGAGATGTAAAAATGACTTCCGGTACCTCCACGTGGACAAGCACTTTATTCCAGTGTACGTGTATTGGATTGTGCAATTGCCAATCCATCGTTAAATATCTCGTTTCAAAGTAAACCTTTGAAAGGATTTTTATAGATCATGCTTTTGTATTGCAGTTACCCAGTAAGTCATTAAAATTAATGCTAGTTGGAGAAATATCCGATTTATTTAATGCTTTTGTCACCTTTGTTAACGAATCTGGCTCGGTTTACAGAGGTTTTGATGATCCTCTTGAGGGTTTCGATATGATGGCATAAATTTCATATTCGAACTGAGGCCCTAAGCATTTTCACTGAAGTTCTGATTTGAATGGCTTGCTCAGACTTAAAAGGGAAATCAGTGATGAGATAAACAGTTACTGACCCTTACACCACATGTTCGATTAGCAGCTTCCACTGTTAACAACTCCACATTAATAAAAACGCAGGGCACACTAACGTTAAACAAGAAATCTGAGCTTATATCTACAGTCCTCCCTTAGGAATGCTGTTTCCATAGTTACATTTAGGTTATCATTGGGTGGCTACCAGACATCCTCAAAGATGTTGGTAAGTAAGATAAATTACTCTCGGACTGATTATCTCATTGCCAAAACCGAATGGCATTCGTTCAGAGCAAGTTTAAACATGGTTATCCACAAAGTTCTGTGTGCTCCAAAGAACGTTGCACACGACAACGCATTACCATATAGGTGAGACTGAATTCCTGATTAGAAGGCAAATTTCGAAAGGAGATACGAGGATCAAAAGGCGGCCTTTGTGTTGACTTTGCGCAATATGAAACGAAATATCGTGGACTGCAGTATAAAAGTTTCTTTTATTAACCTCATGTTTAATCGCATTTGTTCGAAGTTATGCGTGAATAGAGTTCGGGCTAAAGTTAGCCTTTTCACTTGATAGAGGATAAAAACCTTCTCAGGAGTCGACTTCCAACTCGATATCTTCTGCATGACTAGGTGAACACTGGTAATTTATACACGTACAGGCTGACACATTATTGTGTACAAAGTCGTTGAGGTAGCCAATATTTAAGGAAATACGCATAGTTTGTGGTCCATCTACCATTATTTGTTCATGTTCTACATGTCAGATGAAAAATCTATGAAAGTTAAAAAGAATCCTCATAGTTCCCAATCAATTTATAACTCGTCGTTTTGGTAAATTCCAAAATATATGCATAATGCCCAAGCAGGACCTTTAATGAATACACTGATTCAGCTTTAGCAATGCAGAATGATTCCGGTAAACGAGGCCTTTAAATTTCAGTATGTAATTTGAGCCTTTTGGGAGGTAGAGACAAGTGCATGGACAAAAGGGGCTGGTAAAGATTCCAAAAAGCCTACTAATTGGGTACAAGATTTTAAAGATCTATGATGCTATAACTGATAACAGGCCCGTTGAAATAATACAAGAAGAAATCGAAACGTCAGGTGAATAAATGTCTTGTCCCAGCGATCGCATCTTCTTCTTCTCAACACAAACGATATAGAGTTAATTAATTATTATGCCTCATCGTTTACCTATCAAGTTCCTTTGAGATGGGCTTTTTTACCTTCAAAAGAATTTTTATTGAGATTTTTTCAAACTTAACGCTAATCTGTGACACTTGGCAGTCAGACAACAAGAAAACACAAATAAATACTCTCGTTTCGATCTGCCTTGCCTCTATCCAGCCGAAAGATTTGACATTTTAACTAAGTTTGCTTTAATAAAACAAATGGATTGTCATATTTTGTGAGTCCTCCTCTCACAGAATACTGGCAAGTACCTAGGCAGTCTCAATGAAATTGCTGCTGGCCGAAAGATGTTTATGAAATTGTCTTGTCTCGAGGCACAACAAAAGGGAACCAAAGCGGCAGGCCATCATCAGCAACATAAATGTCTGATAAAGACCATTAGATGAAGTCAGGTGACAATATCAAAAATGTCAAAAAACACGAGTGTGGCTGGATCTAAAGGATAGAAATGGTAATTGTTTCTTCACATACTGCATGGATTTTTTGATTGTGACATCTAGTGTCATATTGCCCTATTATTACTTCCTACGGGACAGTTGTCATCCTGATTGCGTTCAAAGTGTAGTGTTTTGATCGCATTTTAGAGATGTTTATTTTGCTTTAACCTCTGACCGTATCTTTTTATTTTCCAGCATTTTGCGAATGACCGCAGGCCTACAGGAAACTGCGACGATCATGCAAGGTAAGTCAAAGTTGTTCATACCACAGATCTTATCCAAGGAAGCTGGATAGCAGAAAAAGAAAAGATGAAATCTTGCATTTGGGTTTCGTTGTCGGCGGGTCAAGCGCCGCTCGTCAACTTCATGTGCTGACGAAAATCATTTTCTACAACCAAAAAGAAGGACAGTTAGAACGAAAAGGAACCAAAACCGCGACGCATTTTCACATAATCTGCGATCAGAGCGCATGCATGAGCATCAAGGTTCTCTTCCAATCATGGCGAATCGAGGGTTTAATGGCACATTTCTACAACATAGAACCTTATCTTGTAAGTCTGAAATAAAGCAATATGTTGCGTACTGTCAGTCGCCATAGCTAATATGCCTGTCACATTATTGTCTTTAAACAATCCATTCCTATCGCCAAGTATGACAAATTCCTCGTAAATTAAACATTACTCACAAAAATATAGGAAGTATAACTAAGGAATTATTAAGTTATAGTTAAAGGGTTTGACAAGTTTTGATTAGTTTATTGACGCCTCCGTAGATCCTCGTCTGTTTTGCTTTACTCTTCTATAATACGAAAGATCGGTCAGCTTAAATTAAAGCAGAGAGTTGTTTATATTAATTTTATTTTACAACCCAATGCACAAAGTCAATAGATTTTGATGATGATCGTAAATAGCATATAAATTTATTGGGTATCCGAGAACGTCCGATTTTGCTCAGGTCTGACCCGTTTCCCTTCAGATATACACATATGCAATGCATTCATAATTATTTGAAATAAATTAGAGCTTAAAGTCTACTCAGTGAGTAAAAATAGCATAATCAAATGTATACTGAACTATCCACTCAAAGTTCGATCACCAAATTATATGATTTGGGTCAGCTGTTCTGTTAAACTCTAAAGAATATATTTTAGCTGTACAAAGCTTTCGTGAGGGAATATTATAATTTCTTCAAATAGTTAAATGCAAAGACCGTCATGAGTACTTGAATAGGGTTTACAAATCTAGCAAGGTCTATCTATCTCTGCTATGCACAACGAGTTAATCATATAATGACCCCTAAAGTAAAACTATTTGGAGGAAATGCTTGACAGTCGGAGTGGGCTGTGATGAGCTTAGTTAGTTTTTTTGGGTGAAGTATTGTAAGCTATCACTACCATCGTTATTGCACATATACTTTTCAACGTGCAGTCACGTGGTTTTCCCTAGACACTGTTCCGTTCAATCAAATCATACGGTCCAAAGAAAGGTCTAATTTTTGAGATCTTAGTACTTCTGGATTATCGTTGTCTATTAAGTTGAAAAAATGCTTCTGTTGTATTTTGCTAATGTTCTGATATTCTAATTACTGACAACCTGTAGAGCTTGGTTGAATTAGCAATTTAAGGGTACAACAGGTATATATAAAACTATGGTGAACGTCTGACAAGACACTGTCGATATCTCAAGCTAAAACAATATACTTTTCATGGATTAAAATAATAGCCTTGCCACTTTTCAGAAAGAAATTAACTGGATTCCCACGGTTCACTACTCAGGCATTTACGGACTGGCGAAACTAATAGTTCCAGAAATAATTCCTGCACATATCCAACGGGTAGGTGAGTCATAAAGGATGACATTAAAAGTTTGCAATTAATGTGAGCTTTCATTTTCAGTCCATTTTGCATCCATCATTCTCCATTACGCCTCTGCCGTTTTTGTTCCCTCTATCTTGACCATCTACCTTGAAAACAATTGTTGCAGCTCTCATAAAATCATGACTTGCTCGATTATATATCGTGAACACACGCTATAGGACAAGAGCTATAAAGGCATCATTTACGTTTTATATGCACCTTGGGAACGAATCGTCTGTTCCGCTATTCGCATTTCTCATTGTACTAGGACATAAAGCTTGCAAAAAATGTCACTATTCTATGTAGGATGCGTCAGTAAAAGAACGAAGGGTACCAAGAGTCTAGTCGATATAAAGAAAATGGTCATCTGCGAAATGTCGCACGCGCGAGGATGCCTTCGACGCAACGTGGAGTTAAGTATCCCGGCTTAACCCCCATTTGCGTGCCACCTAACTGAGATTATGGGACTAGGTCGTTCGTTTGTTGTATCAAATGCAAAATCTTTCCTGGAGAGACGCGTACCTTTGGCTGTGGGCCAGTGAGCGTGGAGGGATGTACCATCTCGCTGAGAGAATGGGACCAATTTAGGCTGAATCACGCAAAACAGCCCTCCATATACCGATGCATTTCTGTATGCAGCCCAGACCACTTAACTCTTACCATCAGCAGCCTTAAATAGCATATTTTATGGGGTTTTACAGAAAATGGCATGCCACCTATGTTTCCAGGGATAGTGTGACGTACTGCTCCATGGCTAACTCAACGTCAAATGCTTACCTAAACGGGAAAGGGTGAAACGGGCTTCAGAATACGCCGTATTTGACCGATTATCTCAATATTTTCGTCTACAACTCTATACGCAGAGAGGGGTGACCGAGTTTTGGGTAATTCTCTCACAGAACTATTTCGGGCTTATTGATCTTCATTCAGCAAAGCTTAATTCTGAGCACCAACTGGGACCGGAAATACAAGCGTGCGCGCACACATATGGTACAAATTGTCCACCACTGAGGTCAGACTTTACTCACGATTTACAAAAATATGAATACTTGTGAAAAGCTGAAGCACAGGCTTTGCCAACGTAGCCGCACACCGGCAAATATCTCAGTTTCTCAGTGGGGTCTTCCGCGTCCTCCATGGTAATTTCTATTATATGGGCTCCAGCTTTTTGTATAGATTTGTTGAAAAAAATGGGATTGGGCATGACAGACTGATGACGGCTAATAATCCAGAAATAACCATTATGATCTTCCTTGTATTTGTCCATTATACTTCAATATGTGAGAAACGTTTACATCGTATTTCCAGCATAAGTACTAACTGAAAGTCCAGCTGCGTTTTCTGCTATGTCTGGTGCTGCTGCATGACGCATCGGCGTGGAATTCGTCTTTGCGGTGAATCATTCAGCCTCCTAAATGCGCCTTATTCTATACGAACTCCAGTGTTCAGGACATAATTTTTGATCATCAGTTCTGAAACTTCAAGGAACACTTGGCCCGACGACTATCAACTTCGGGTAAGGAAGAAGGATGACTGAGCACCGGATCGATTTGTTTATTATCCTGAGCTTTCGAACTCTTACAGGAGTCCATCGTCAGAGATAAGAAGCAGCAACAAAAGAGGAGCTAGTTATAGTGTGTGTACACCAATCAACTGTCAAAGGTTATCAGGTCTCTATAATTCACCCCACCCGCTCTTTTTCATCGCGGTATCTTACCCCTCACGACCTGATGACCCTTGGCGGTTGATGGGCGTACACACATTATAACAAGCCCTTCTTTTGTTGCTGTTTCTTATCTCTGACGATGGACTCCTGTAAGAGCTCGATAGCTCAGGATAATAAACAAATCGATCCGGTGCTCGACCATCCTTCTTCCTTACCCATGAATCGACCCGGAACGCAAACATTCTCCTTCATTAACCATCAAATTCTGTGGAATAATGGCCTAATGCAGTACTCCTATGAAAATTTTTATAACCCACTAGCTAAAAGTTATCACGCTTATTTCATAGAGATTTCTGTTGCCGCAGGACGCAACTTGGAGGCATTATGCTTTTCACTGGCTCACCCTGTGTTATCTGGGCGCTTATTGTTATTTGAACCTCACAGAAGAGCCGAAGTCCTTAAGGCTGTGCCATTTATCGAGAGCAACACCGGCAAAACATACGCTAGTACCTATGTTGACAGTGCGGTATAAATACCCGTCATACAAAGCCAAACCGCTAGCAATACTATTTGTTTGTAGGGTGGGCAATATGCGGGTTTTTAACAGAGGACTCAAGCGTTGATTGAATTTTCTTAGTTGACGCTAAAAAATTATATCCCGAACACTTAATTCCATTATTACAGTTAACGGTTTCGAATGATGGACATATTGAAGATCCGCAAACCTTGCATTTGCGAAATGCAGCGGTAATTTTTACTTGAAAGTACTTCACGTTGATGTTAAAAAGGTTCGGAAATTTAAGCGTCCGCCTGCGACCATCTGTGCCATTTTCTTCCCACTGGTGTTACCTTGTGCAGCAGCATTCAAAACTTTTAGGTTGCTCAGTCTGTGCACCTCAGTTTGCTGCAATGGAAAATATGCGGAAGCTACCTATATTATGAGGGCAACCGGTTTATCTCTCACAGACTGAGCGCTATCAGCACACTTGCGTACCCCAAGAAAAAACTGCTCCGAAAATAGCGTTGATCGAGCCGAATCAAATTGTTCTGTTTAATTATTTTCCCTAATTGGATAGCGGTCATTTAATAGAGCTTCGGCTTTTCCAAAAATAATGGCTCCGGACAACTGATTTGACGGTTAATAAAATATGATAACTGATGGGTTTTTAAATAAGCTCCAATGCGTATACTTCACTTCCCACTCCTTGTAAAACCCGATACGTTTAATGCATATATACTGTCAACCAAATTTGTTCGACCTGTGGTTTAAGGCGAAATTTGACCCATTTCTCATTGAACAACCTAACCTGTGCAAACTGATCACCGAGCTATTGGGTGACAACGTCACTGACATGCCGAAGAATTTGCTCATCAGGTTGAGGCTAGCTGAAGGTTAACCCACTCTGAGAAAATGAGTGCCCCTCCTGGCGGCCCTCTGCGGTCACTATGCAAGCACCAGAACATTGTTCAGTTACGGAAAATTAACCCCAACAGATTTAGGCAGAGTAATGCCACTTTTGAATTTGCACAATGGAGTCCCAGATAGATGTAACCCTGCAACGACATTTGGCTTTTCTAATCTGAATACGTCTATTTTTCTTCCAAATAGATCCTCTTCTTGGATTTGGACATCGTTATAACATGCAACCTAAAAAATCTATGGAATTACTTTGACGAGTTTTCTGACGATGAGGTAAACTTTTTGTTGTCATTTAAGTCTTACACAATTTTATTGACATAGAATGCATGACTTACTCATTTAGTCCTACTTATTTAGTTCCTTAACACTGTTGCTTTGGTTCTGAATACAAAGCAGTTTCATTGGAAACATTATACTTTGTCAAATCAAACAATCTGCTTGTAGACCGGACAAATCATTTCCTTTGCATGCTTTCTTAATCTCCTTAACAATTACAACAGTAACCGTTTGCGCAAGAGGATACTACCATTCAAATCATGAAGAGCAGACCATCGACTTATGCGCCATACGCTCTAGAATCTCAGGGCAGGTAGAGTAATTGCAGAATATCAGCTTGTGTGGTCTATGCAGATTGAAGGCATTTGATAACAGAGCTGGAAAGCTTTCTCCTTTGCTACAGTTTGTACCGTTTAGGCATCCAAAGGCTGATTACGGTTCAAAAGACATGCTTTATCTAGTCTTACCCAGTGGCTCGAGCTTAAACCTTGACGACTGATAGTTTTATTCACATAACCTGTTTTCTTGACTGATGCATAATTTGAAGTATGACGAACGTTCTTCTTAAACAATTTAGGTTATTGGGTTGATAGAGAATCAGAGTGATTGGTACCTTCAAGCGCGGACTCCAGCTCGGTGGCCAGCAGTTGTAAGTTCCAAACTTAAATTATAAAACGGTCTAAGATCATGAAGCGGATTTTCTTCCATCTTGCGCAGAAAATCCCGTTAAATAAGTTGGATTACTCTTTTTGTCCTTTAGGATCGCGGATTTAACACCGGCGTTGCCCTAATGAATATACGTAAGATGCGTCGTAACGCCTGGGGTGACCACTGGCGCAATGTAACCAAACACAGCTTACAAAGATTAAGCTACACGGCTCTTGCGGATCAGGTGAGTCAAAGCTTAGTTTCAATCAAATGGATTAAAAAAGGCCATGAGGACTCCGAGAAACTACATTCTGTTGACTCGAAACTAAAGTGAAAAACTCGACAATGCTCCTGAATAAGGAGATCAGGGTGTCGAGTTTCGCCTTAGATTATGGTATTCGTGAATCCTCCGCGCACTCTACTGCGTCGGTGTTTATCAAGAATATATCGATATTCGCTGTAGAAAATAATCCGTTCATTTAAGTTACTCGACGAAAAAATGTATAATAACTGCAAAGAGCGGTGTTTTGTAAATACATAGTGTGCTGAGCATGCAATGTATTCGGCTACATATGCCCGAGTCGACCATCCATGTGTTTTTAAGCGCAATAATAATGTTTGATAATATATTTCACATTTGGTGGTTTATGTTGCGGAATATTTATATCCTACTGAAATTTTATCAAGTATATGATATTAAGTCAACATCCAGTCATTTATGGGTCTTTTGACCGGTAAAACTGAGTGTCGATTTGCATTCCTGCGCTCTGCTGACTTCTGGTACCGGTATTCGACTTTAAAAATGTCTTGGTTGTTTCCGTTCAAAATGTCTTAAATCAGCAAAACAGAAGAAAATAAGACCCAAATATGGACAGCACTTCAGAGAATAGGATATTCAGTCAAGTACAACAGAGTTTATTATTTGACGGACCATCCTCATATGATGCTAAACCAAATTCTGAAAGCGTAATTAAGTGTGGTTGATCTAGTGTCTGACTGCCGGACTAAGATTCAGGCTGCAATGACTCCCGCTTAATGAGGCATTTATAGAACTCTCACTCGTCTGGGATCCGCGCCAGGTATGGTGGTACGCATGGGGGGCGACTACGGCCGCGCCTGCTACCCATGCCCTCTCTTGATTCCATTCTTCTTGACCCTGGGTTGACAGCGGGTCCATATGAGTGAGTAGAAGAGAAGGTAAGGTACGTGCATCGAAAGTTTACTCTCACTATAATGCAGTGCGAGTCACCGTCCCTGCACTATCCCCTGCGGTGGAGCGCACGCTGGACCCCATCGAAAACGATAACTGGACTCTCGCGTCCGGCAGCATAATCATAAGATGTTATGTACACGTCAGGGGCAGGCTTTTGGGGTCGTTCCTTTACGGCCGCTGAAAAAATACAATCGCGAAAAATGGGTACTTAAAAATTACAGTGTTTTATATTGGCTATACGTGACCTTATATATGCAAACATCCTTAATAGAAATATACGCATGAAAAAATCATTTCACATAATCATATTGCAGCAACTTAGTTTCTTAAAAGTTTATACCGTAAAGAGTTATCCTTCAGTTAAAAAAATTTTATTTTCCCGAACAATTTCATATCCAACCAGTAGATGCGTTTTGTGGGAGTTTAGAACCTTATATTGTGTGTTGTCCGCGTACGGATACCCGTAGATTTATCTGCGGCAATCAGAAAAATTAAGCGATAAGTGTGAATAATTTATAAGCAGCGTTGATGAATGGATTGATACAATTTTATTCGAATGTATATTAAATATTCTTAGAAATTTCATAATTTGGAGAACAAAAAACATTTTAAATGCTTTATTTGAAGGATTACAAGCATAAGATCCTTCATGTTTCTAAAATATATGATTCAATGTATATGGGAATATAGAAAAAATATTAAAACATCGTACTCTGCAAGTTTCACTTTTATCCAGCGTGGTTATCTTAGATGGACAGAAGGAGGTCGTTCAAAAATTGACATCCAACGTAGCTGAAATGTCTTGTGATTATGCCAGAGTCAAGTCACATTTATGCCAGAATACTGCCAGAATGCAATTCAGAAGGCAACCCCCCTAAATTAGTCCTATCTAATCGAAAACTCTTATTTGTAATTTCGTTTAACATTTCACGTGATAAATCCTCCTGTACGTACGGCTTCCTATATAGTTTTAATTATATGCTGTCAGGTTAATGATTTGGAGAACTTTACTGTTTATAACGTATCCTTTTTAGCATAGTATTAAGGTGCTAAAAGTGGCAAAAAGACCACGAAAATACCGATTTGCATGCACATAACAACTTCCGAGCAGATACGTGTTAATATGAAATTTTTTGTCGGAATGATTTCCACGGCTGGGAAACCTTCTGATGATAAGTATTTAAATTCCGAAAGGTTTGAAATGCCTCCCATTTAGAATACACTTTGGAACAATAAATGAGCTTTCACTATAGTGAGTGTTTCTTAGTAAACGCTTTGCATTGCGAAATTCAAATCGGCATACTTAATAAGTAAACCGGTTTTTCTTTCTTTTTAAAGGACATTGTAAATGCAGCGTTGTTTTACGACAGCCGTCGTGTCAAAAGACTACCTTGCAAATGGAACGTTCAGTTAGCTGATTCTGTTGATTACGCAAACTGTCTACGTAAAAATGACTTTTATACCAAATTCGAGGACGTTTTTTGTGAAAATGCCTGCATCTTGCATTGGAATAAACCGATCAAACCTGCCGATGCTACCTTTCCTGGTCATGATGCTGAACTGCAAAATGTACAGAAGCCGACTACCCCAAGCACACGAGTGCATCCCTTACTCAATCGTAAGTTGCCTTTTTAAGATTTTTTTGGAATTATTCCTAGTATGATAACTCGGTCGTTCTCTTATTTTAGCCAGGAATTTCCGGATGTATTTTGAAAAGTTACAAACATTTTTCGCAGGATACGATGGCAATCTTTTTCGTAAGAAAGACTCTATTTTCTATCCTGACCCTGAACGTGTAAGTTTTCCAGATTTCATGGGCAACACTAATTCTTGGGCATATTCAACACAGCTCCTCTGTTGATGAGACATACTCGTCAGTTATCAAACGTGCTTAATTTAAATTTAACCAAATAAATATTTAATGTTTATATAAAATGAAAAACATTTATTGATATACTAAACCAAAGCATGTCCGCTGCATGTGTATTGCTTGTATATTTTGGGATAGTGAATTTGAATGAGCTTTTAAATAATTCAGGTATTGCTACTTCTCTGCTCTGCTCTGCTCTATGTTTTGTTTATATTGTCTCCACACATTCCCAGTTATGGAGGTGAACTTTACCTACAGCTTCTCAGTAAAAGGAACTCACGTTGCTGAGGCTTGACAGTTCTTTGAATTAGAAGTTAGGTTCGCTGACCGAAAAAAACTATGGAAGGTCTCTGGAAATTCAAGGTTAAAACAATCAAAAAACCAAATTGGATGTCATCTACGTAAACATTGATTTTTAATAACGCAGTTAAAGTTTTAAAACATATCCAGTTCCTTACTGAAAGCACAGACTATTGAAAAACGTAAATATTTTTGACAATTTTCCAATACCTGTGCGAGACGTTTATGGACATTTTGAAGGCGGACACACATTTTCCATTCCAGATTCCAACACACGAAAGCCACGGTTTATCACAATTCATTGGATTTCGAACGAGGCGCTCAAAGAATACTCAACTCGATTGCTTAAATTTACGCGAAGAAACGGAGCTAGGAAGAAGAATTCACCCCTATTTTTTCGGAAAACTTAATGACTCCCAAAAGACCGATAAAGAAAGTTATCTCAGTTCGAGCAAACTCCGAAGGAGCGATATTACACTCGTGAGCCAACTCACTATTGACAGGTAAACGCCAAGATAAATTAGCTCTGTCCAAGGTAATAATTTTAAAGTGCTCTATGCATTGAGAATGAAACGCGCAAATAATTTGATTACTTACACAAAGGTTACTACTGCAGGGCACTTGTTACTGTGTGATTAGTAGCACGAAAAGCGTAGTTACTGAGGCAGAGTTCCTGATTCACGCATCCATACCTTCCTCATCAATTGAAAAAGATAACAGTGGTTCAGTTTTACTAATTAACAAGTGTTACAGTCAATTAGCGTTCCCACAAGGCCAAGTTTTTACAGCCGAGACCACGAGCATTGCAACCGTACAAATTATGGAATTCCTTAATTACTTTTTCGCCTGCTTAGGAAGTGTTAAAAAGCCTGAAAGACATAAACAGCTTAATTCGCTTGATTAACCTCAAGAAAACTATCTAAATATAGCCAGTTTAAGTAGCTTATATATAGCAAAATGAGCTCTCTTCGTAGAATATTCGAAATTATTTAAGGAGCATAGACTTCAAAGTAATATTCTTTTTCTGAATTCTAATTACAGACTTCATCGTCTTGAAGAAATGGCTTCACACTGGGACGGACCAATAAGTCTCGCTCTTTATGTCACGGATAAAGAGGTTTTACTCCTCACGGAATATATACAAAATATTCCTATTCTCAGCAACCGTCAGGACCTTTTTATACATCTCATGTTTAAGGAAGGTGTAAGTTAAAGTTTACAATAATATACTTCTGAATCAGGCTAAGTTGTTTAGTACAAAATTCAGATCGACATGTAGGCAATGGGGCTCCTCTCCAAGAGCCGAAAAGTTGTCATAATAACTAACCTGATTGGATCAAAGTGGTATCATTTTTAAAAAGATTCGGTAAAAACTTTTTTCTCCTTCATAAAGAGTTCTTTAAACTAAGTCCGTTGAATCACTCTGAGAGTATCCTTGTAATTAATTGAAGTCAAGACCCTAAAAATATGTTTTATTATCTATTGAAGGAGGAAGGATAGGTTTTATGAAATCTCCTCATTATTCATATTCAGATATTTCATTTGATCGTACTGATCATTTTTATACAAACAAGATGTTCTTAAGCTTCCCTGGAAAAGTAAGCTGCGATGAAATTGAAAGATTTAACCGTTACAAAAATTTGAGCCTACTTTGCAAAGGCGTGTGCTCATTTTATTCGAACTTGGCTTCATTAGAGCTTTAAACCAAGTCTGAACTGAGAACGTAATTAGTGGAATAATTTCTTGTGTTTTCACTACCGGCTGTAACTCCTTTAAAACTAAGACATCAAAGCTTTCAGTCTTCACTGCAAACAGAGAATATCGTCAGCCTTAGAAATTAGCGCGGTAATGGCACCAGGTGCCACCTTAGAACCAGTCATAACAACATCTGAATAGGTAGCAAAAATTCCCATCACAGAAATCCGAAGAGCAATTGGCGAGCATACGTATGATTTCAATAAATTCTCATCAGGCCGTTACATTTATATGGGAGAGGGGTTAAGTGTAAAAGATAAG
>UYRU01041804.1:4364-14435 GCA_900617775.1 Dibothriocephalus latus | reverse complement strand
GAGTTCGAGGCTCGGGTGGTGCACCACTTGGGGCTGGGTATGACTGGCTGACAATGGCTAATAAACCAGAAATGGCCATTCGAGTCACCCTTGTCTTTGCCGGCAATACTATCCTCCAGAAAGTAGCAAGTAAACTAATTTTTTGGAAAGATCAGTCAAGATCATGCAAGCCGTTGCTGTACGATCGCGAATGTATGTTAGTTTTCATCGATGAAAACTGACAAAGACGTAAACAAGGACAATTCACGCAATTTGCAGTCTAACACTTTTACAATTCAGTTCACAATGCAGCAACGAATGCTCAAACAGTTGTGCATTCCATCAAGTGATGAGAGTGAACGCCTAAGGAAGCTGAAACCGTTTCATTCGTATGAGGCGTTCACTAGTGACATGAAAACAGCCAGACGGACCAAAGTCATACAGTAATTTAAGCTTCTACTGTAATAGAACCACTTACCATCTAACAGACGGCTCCCAAACATAACGAGCAAATAGGAAACAAAGGGCGGGGGCGGTGAGAGTATGTACGCCTGTACACATCAACTGCATGCTGATCATGATGTAATGTAGCAAATTTTTACTTTTCCTGTGTCTTCTGCAACTACTGTATCATTGATGAAACAGTGCTTACGTGCTGCGCCTGTGCGCCCCTGCAGGTGTGCGTATGCTCACCAAGACCTAACCTGGCGGTCTTTACGCGCGCATGCCCAACAAGCCTGCTTTGTCTTGCGTCTGCTGGCGTCTGCGCTTTTTGTAGAAGAGACACGGTCGTCGTCGTGCAAAAATCCACTTTCAAACATACAATGGGCGTGTTTACATTCAAATGCGGAAAATAGGCGCTCGCTCCGGGCAATTTTTCGCAGCCATTGTTTTGAAGGGGGATCCAGTTGCTTGTGTCAGTGGGTAATGCCACTGATACTAGAAGTTAGCAGAATTCTCCGCATCTGTCTTGTCATATGCGCCTACCACACCTCCACGCGCATTGCTTCGCGATCTGATTTTTCGTCTTGCCTCCCGTTTAGTTCTGCACCAGAGGAACTACCGGGTAGATGTGAGTTATCATGTGTAAAATCGCCGTGCAGAATGTAAGGATTTGGAGTGTTTTTGGTGATCTAGAGCCTACGAGACGTAGTGGCATGTGTATTTTCGTTTCTAAATTATATTTGAACAAAAAAACGAGACGCTAAGTTGAGAAAACATGGAAGCGTAATAAATTTGGCAGAGCCTTCATACGAACCGCAGTGTAATGCAAAAAGGAAAATCTTACTTCCTACGGCATACAGAGGAGAGAGTATCTGCGAAATTTTCACAAATTATGCTGTAGTTCTCACTCTATTGTTATCTGCTAACAGTTTTTGCAATTACATCGAACATATGTTGTGCAGAGAAGGAGTTCAAAGGGTAATATCTGTAAATTGGGGTATGTAAGCGTTGATTTGTTCCCAAATTATGTGACCAAACATGGGTCTCATTCACTATTCCGTCAATGGGACCCACAGCTTCACGGCTGCATAAACCTTCCTCCAAAACATTGAGTTTACTCTCCTCTTCAGTGAGAGGAACAGATTTCGAAACACCCTAAGTCACATCTGCATATACACATTGACCTTGAAAAGAAGGGATAAATGCAATATTCGTAGTCGCTTTTCGAACGGAAATTAAGGGCTGTTCTCATGTAAGAAAAAATCGTGATTTTGCAAGGGTGTGACGGCGCGGTGACTGCTGCTAGCCCATTCCCACCAAAGAAGGACTATACACCGTCTGAAAACCCTTGAAACTTTGAAGTTCATGCGAACGTCGATCCTCGGATTCATGTGCTGCGAAAAAGAGGTTATCAACCAGGCTAGTATATGTTACCAGGATAAAGTGAGCCGCGACAGCATCGAGGTTGTTTGTACGAGCGGTAGACTTTGTTCTAGGTGAATTTATCCAGGGCCAGTGACGGCAAGATGAACAGTTTCCAGTCCAGTAATATAAAAGGTTCGAAAAAACCTACGCACTGAAATATAGATAAGCAGGAGTCGAAAACCTCCTCTGAGCCTTTCTCTATAGTACTTCGTTTGTCCGAAAACGACATCCGCTAAAGGCCAGTCGTCTATTCAATTCAGCATGGTATTCATCGAACACTGGCCAGAATATTTATGTGTAAAGGAGAAGGCTGGTCGTGCACTGGATCTTTTTGTTTATTGTTCTGAGCTTTCAGAATCGCACAGGATTTCGTTGACAGAGATAGCAGCAGCAAAAAGGAAGAGCAATAGTATGAAGTGTACATCAACCAATGACGCACTTCACTGTTATCTCTGACGCTGAACTCCTGTACGAGTTTGAAAGCTCAGAACAATTTTCCTGGAATCTCCTGGAATCCAAACCTTTACATTTATTGGAGAATAGTTGTGGTCTTACCAGTTCATGTAAACTTTAAACTTGTCACTGTTAAAAACCAGCAAAATCGGTAAATCTGTTTGCTTCATCTGACATGTTCATTGTCCTCAATATCACTTCTACTGAGCATATCCCTTCGCATGCTCCCCTCTCGCCTCCCGAACGCGCGAACATCGTTCATAGTATCCTTGTGTCTAAACCTGCTGTACGGCAAGCTCCTCCGGCACAGATATTTCGTACGACAGCTGGCCATTTTTAACAAACTGAAAAGCTTCAAGAAAATTAACTAACCTGCCTATGCTGCACCACAAATACTACAGCTAAGCTTGACCCTTAGCCTATGGTAAGCACAACCTTTTCGCAACACGGATTTGGAAGAAGTTGGTCATAAAGGCCTCAGCAAAAAACCCATGGCTGAATGAGTTAGAGTGTTAGACTTCCATTCAAAAGGTCGCAGACTCGTACCTCGGGTACTGCACCACTTAGAGTTAAGCATGGCTGTCTGATGGCGACAAATAAACCCGAATAATCAATTTCATTCCCCCTTGTCTTTTTCGTTAATTTTGATCTGCTAGACAATTAAAAAGTGAGCTGTGTTACCGATATGGATAGGAGAGGTGTAAAGGGCCATTATTGGTTTACCTGTCGTCGTCAGCCGTTCGTATCGTATCTTCATGACAAATCGTTGAATGTCATGCTTACATGATTTTATAACACGCTTTATGAACCCTACAAGACATTTCAAAAAATTACACAATCAGCACCTAAATAACCGAACTATGTTCCTTCTGTCCATTTAAAAGCAGAACAAAGGTACGGGGCGTCGATCATTCAAGAACGGAGAATGGCACACTTGGGATTGGATTTCGCTCTAAAATCCAGAGTCTGCATGGATGCTTGACACAAATCAGCTTTAATAAAGTTTTTAATTACAGACTCCTTAGACTAAAGAACCGCCCATTCAAACTGAGGACGGTTAAGAGAACAGAGGGTTGTCCCTAGCGAAATCCGGGACAAAAATAGACGTGTGATTTTTCTAAGACCGAATATAACGGCCGGTAGGGTAAAAATTATTCGATACATTATGAAGGTTTCTTTTAAGATCGACAGATGCTTTTTTTAAAGTCCAAACTTTAAAGGTGTAATTTGCTACCAACCGAGTACAAAAAGAATATTTTGAGTATGTCCTTTATAAAATATATTTAAATTGATAACAACATTTAAAATGCAGGAGATCAGTGCATACTACTGAAGTACCAGTTTTGACAGAGTATGTTTTCTGCAGACGGTCAGAAAGAAACTCTCAAAAGCGGGCGTACTGATTTGACTCAAATATCTTAAACTTAGTCTGAATGATAACCGATATTACAATCATAATTAAGCAATTTGTTGCAATCGATTACACATTTCAGAATCTCGGTATACATTTCATGAGGTAGTAAATCTACTTTTATGCGAACTGCCGCGTTACTTAATCAGCGATTTTAGATGTGTATGTATGGAGAAAACGTAGTAAGGAAAGAAGATTCTTCCGTTTGCAAATGTTTTAGTGCACTCGAAGAAAACGGACCTGAAGTAAAGAGAGTAAAAACAAATTTGAAAACGCACAGCAAAGAGAGTGACTATAAATGTTGTGTAAAAGTAGGGGATATTTAACAAAGTAATAACGACATTTATTTGAGCTCTGGCCTGCGTGCCAGCAGGTTTCTCATGTCATATCACAGAATTTAATATAGTGTTTCTGAGTTAAATTACCGCTCCACTGGATCTGATTCGCTATGCATATTGCAACTAGACTGCTTTTCTGGAACAATGGCGTCCACATATTTTTTTTATTTTGATAGCTGCCCGCTATATTAAAGTATACAACGCAGCATTCCGGTTTTTTACTCCGGTTCCCCCATGACACGTTCCTAACCAATAACCTGCCTTATCGGCATTAAAATGTGCACAATTCCTTCTGATTCAGCAATGGTACAGGAAGAATGGTGAGAAAATTGCCCTATTTCTTAATAAAAATTTACTTGCGGTATAGGCCCGGGACCTCTATTGTTCACAATAGCTTGAAGAATATTCAAAGACTGCCCTATTATCTCACCACCGCGCGATTTCCTGTCTACGATACTCTCGCAATGGTTGGATGAGATTTTAATCTCTCGTCAATTTCAGCTAAAAACATCAACAAGCAACCAGATCCTCCGAGGATTCTACACTGATTTGGAGGTGTTTACTTTGCACCAGGAAATCGGCCGAGCAACCTCTACTGTGCTGACATTATCACTCTGCCAACGTAAAGCTACTACACTCACAGGAAGTTGTGCCTAGACGAAAGAGGTTGTTGCCTAAATTAGATCTTGAACCTGTGCTATAAAGGCTGCCTGAACAGGAGATAACATGCCTTCCTTGGACACAGATATAAGTGCGTCCCATACTACAAGTTGCCTTGCGCTAAATTGCCGTTTTTAACGTAAACCCCAAACCTGATCACAACGATGAAAGTGAAACGCTAACTCTAATAATTATTACTCTAATTCTAACCCTAACGCTAACTAAAGACAGTAATCTTCCTAACCCTAACCACAAAAGTTGCCCCAACTCCAAATTCCCTCCATTGTAGCGTAAAAACACCTGTCGTGGCAGCGCACTTGCGTAGAGCAATACGTTTCCAGTGTTTTAAAAGTCACTCTATATCAGGATGTCCAAAATGACAATGAATTTTTTTAAATGCTCTAAAAAGTAAGCCCAAGTCAAATTCTAGACTTAATCCTAATTCCAGCATTAACACTTACGCTAATCTCTCTGAAAATTAGCTTAAGGCCGCGGGTTCTTATTCCAGTGTAACACTGAATAACATCGTTAGCTTTAAAGGTGTGATCAGATTAAAATAGACCAGTAAATAAGTCTACATCAAGAATACATTTGCATGTTATTTAATATAAAAAGAAAAGAATAGGGTGAGGCCCTGGACTGGCCTTCAGTTATAATCAGGAATGCTAACCATATGCAAATGCAATCCATTTCAAAAAACCACGTTGCTCTTTTGAAAAGCAGTGCACACAATGGGGGTCAAGAAGAAAGTATGTATAGCGCCTTTGAATGGATGTTATCGTTCTATCTACCGTAAAAATCCGCTAACTTTCTAATGTCTCTGAAGGACTGTGTCACGCAAGGGACACCGCCCACATCTATACGCAAACCAGCAGCAAATTTCACACCAAGGTAGAATTAATGATTTAGTAGGCGTCGATTTTATGTTCTCTTGAATAGCGGCGGCACTGTCACTGTTGGAACTGGCGGAATAAATCTGGGCTGTTCTAGCGGTGACTAGATGTGCTGTAAGGCATTTAGGTAAAGTCATACAACAAGCATTCTAGGAGCTCTATTTGAAAATGCGTCGCCTGCTGTACTGCATACTAGACTATTTTCGAATTCTGAGAAAATGGCATTGGTTTTAACATAACTTGAAACCACCAGAATAAAATTCGCTGCTGATCTAAACTAAACAACCTACCACGTAGATAACTGGACGCTTTGCCACTGGTTATGCAAGGAACGGAGGAGGTGAGCATATTGCTATATAGGACTAACTTTGAAATGACACTGTGTCAACTCTTTAGTCGATGACATGAAGATGGAGGGATGTTTGTATTAACATCAACATAAGTGGTCTTCTCACAAGCAACTTAACAAACGAATATTCTGCTCTTTATGTCTAGAACTAAGCGGAATTATTCCAAAATCGAATACTTGTTTAGCAAGCAAATTCACCTGTAATACTACATAGGAATAACCAGACTTGAGAAAAACCGACTAAAATTTTCATTTCCCCCAATTTGAAAAATTTTTTGCCCCCTAATAACTAACATTTTAATTTCAGACCTCATATTAACCGGAGTTTTGGATATCTTTGCACGACAATTAAGTCAATCGTGGAAAACTGGAAGAACTTAGAGCTGATCGAGGCCATGAGGTGCAACCAGAACTAGCCACCTGCGCAACGAGACCTATCCGAGGATCTTGAGCCGGTAGGGCACATGAATACGGACCCCCTCCCCTTCACCAACCAGGTAACACAAAAAGCTTCTCGTGAAATTCCATTGAGGGTAAATATAATCGAGTCATAACGCTGTTCTTAACCCTGACCCTAAACTTAACTAAAACCCTACCATAACCTCAACACTGAATCTTATGTCAGTGGCAATTGACATAAGATTCCGGAATGGGCGGTCTTTATATTCATATTTTGTCTTTGAGTATTTCACCAGTTAAGTAAGGTACTCGATGACCTCCTTATTGACTTCTAGCATGCAAAGCAGCAACATTTTACAGTCCTCGACGAGCAGAAGCAACAGTGATGGATTGCCAATCCGCCGCTGTTTTTGTTTAATATGATTAATTAGGATAGTGTGAAAGTAACTTTGCGTTTGTGCTTAACATGATAGTTGAGGATTTTTTTGCAAGCCAAAGTAAAGGTTTGTCCAAACTCTAGCTCTGTCGACGGTTATACGACGAACACTCACAAAATAAAAAGAAACTAATTCGTATTTCCATGGTCTGTGTCGTTGACATTCTCTGCCAGAAATTTTTCATCAGACTTTTGGCAATTTCATGTGATTGGGCGGAAAAATCTTAATCGCTGGGTTAAATTAACCGTGCTAGTAATGCAAGAGCGAAGATTTCACTTTGAACACACAAATAACAACTACATTTTCAAGTAGAACTGGAAGTATTGATTGAAAGAGTCCGAATTTATAAGTGTAGCATTAGCGCAAGAATGATCATTTTTCGCTGGTGTATTAAATTTCGAATACTAACAAACAATGTTTTAGGAGGATTGGAGTCAATTCCTTAAAACTCAAATGTTTCCATTAATTATCAGGTCGAATATAAGGCAAACATTTATATTACTTCAACACTCTGCTGGAAAGATATTGCATAGTGAATCACAGTAAACGAGCAGGCCGACGAGGAGATCGCACATTTCATTTAACGATAAACTACACACAACAAGCCCCAGTCAGGTGCAAGTATTCTAACTGCTGCTTTAAGGCGCTCTCTTCCTAAAATCTGGTCCAGAAATTTCATTTTCGCCCCGAAAGTGTTAAGATTTATAGTCGTATTTTGTCGCAGATGTGAACTTTGTATTGTGTGGTTCGAGACTTCTGGCGACAGACATTGCGTGCTCAGTCACTTTCTTCTGAACCGAGGGTAATGGCTGCTTAATTTCCATCAAAATATTTCTAACCCTCAAGTCACGACATTTTGGGCAGTCACGGATTACGATTAGCAAACAATTTATTCTTCAACATAAGTGTTTCTGCCTCAAGAACCCTTACTTCCAGGAAAAAGTCTGCTGACAAATAGGATCGTACCTTTTGCCGTTTCTATAGCAGAAACAAGTTTATTTAGGCGCACCGCATAGCACAAGATCAGACGAACACTTCAAAAGAAGTACGCTATTACCTCCTTCCGATTGTTGGGCCATTAGCGCTGTTGAAATCATGCAAGTATTTTTGAAACCCATAATAGTTTTTATATAAACGTCATATAATCTATTATGAGCAAATACATTTAAATCAGTATCTGAAACCTCAACTGCGAGAGCATTTAAAACAAGAAGCACGAAGTTCATCAAAGACTTCTGGTCTTAGTTTTTATATAAACGTCATATAATCTAAGACCAGAAGTCTTCGATGAACTTTGTGCTTCTTGTTTTAGATGCTCTCGCAGTTGAGGTTTCGGATACTGATTAAAATGTATTTGCTTTCGGTTAATGTATTAAGCAAATTACTTACTGCAAGTAGAAATAATCAAAGAGGTGTTCATTTAGTCTTTCTAGCGAATTAATGCGAAAGCTCTCTCTGCAAATAGTAAAACCCCAGCCATAGTATAGACAAGAAGATAAAGTGCAAATAAGTTTTGAACGTGGGTCTAAGAATACAAGAAACAAATTATATTCAAGGGTTGCATCGACCGGTAAACTCTATAAAAATCAAACTATTCCCAGACAAGCATTTCATTTCATGGGTCACCCTTACGGGTTTCATACCTTGCAATTTATTTTAGCCAATAAGAATCAGCTAGCAGACAGGCATATGGGGCGACGTCCAACGTAGATGTTTGCTAATGAAAAGTTGAACAATATGTGTCCGCAAAAGGGAGGCGTGCCGCTTCAAGATGCAATTGTTGCCCAGAGATTTCGAAGTATTTTCCGTACCAGTTTTCACCAAAAAATACTGTACACTTTCTAAGTTACAAAACAGAATGTCCTCCTAATGGCACAGTTTCTGCACTTGCAAACAGCTCAATGTTGAACAGCCTATGCTTGTTGACTTGCGACAACAAGCTCCAACATGGATAAGGCAGTCGCTTTTGCTTACATACTATAACACTTGCATCACTGCTCGATTGACTAGGATTTCAGCCAGGTTGCCTCATAGTTTCGGTTTTGTTTTCCGTGTGGGACTTTGTAGAGCCAATTACGAACATTTGACTATGCACTTCAGCCACAAATAGCAAAGTTTGGTCATAAACAGCAACAGAACATAATGCATCATCCACTGTGGCATCAAAACCACAAAGCTAGCTCCAGCACAATTGCAAGAAGTAGTTTAAGATCGAAATCTGTATTTGAATTCATCCCACGTTTATTGTAATCCACATTACATTAAGGAGTATTTATTACGAGATTAGGTAATGGGTTCGGCGTAATAACATGATATTTTGTCAGTAGTCCATTAACCAGAGTAGTGCCTGATTCATCATCAGGCAAAATTATTTTACCTAATGTAAATTAGTCCTTTCCATAATACCTCTTGTGGTCGTTTCTTTTTACTCAACTTCGTGTACCCTGACCTTCGAACTGTCCTTTTTAGGACTGCAGGGTTGATTTATCTAAACCAGCTTCCTTGCTCTCTGATAGCCTATTACACTCAGGAGCCGGTGAACGATCATCGCAGAAACGTAACTAACATCGAATTCATCGAATCATCCTGATAAGAACCATTTACTTTTCCTGTATTTATTATGCTAAGTAAACTGCTGTTTATTTTGACTTTAGAAGAACAAATTGCGAACTTAAAGTACCTCACCGCAACAGATTTTAATTCATGCTGCCAGTTCACCATTTTTAAAGTGAAACTGTCAGATTCACTCAGGATTTTGAATGACTAACCGCTTCTATTGGCCTTGGGCCGGTCGAGGAGTAAATAAAGGGAAACCAATCTTCTGAAGGAGTTTCCATTCATGGTCATGCAAAAGTTGTTGTTTTCGTTAGTTGCTTATTACTACAGAACACAAAGAAGTCCCTTCTCCATTTGAAACTCCTGTAGTGCGGGAAATTCCATATTCTCTGACTAATCCAATATTCCATGCAAAATAGTTCTCCGTAGTCACATTCTCGCTACCGGAACCTGTCTTTCTTTATACCCCTGGTTGAGCTTACTTGGTCGTATCGTTAGTCATTAGTTGTAGGCTAAGCCAAATCTCTCTCTTGTGCGTTATTCTGACATCCTTTCTAAAAACCAGCGAACAATTAAATGCACTTTACTACAGTGTTTGGCCAAGGCATGTTTTTGGTAGTGATTTTTCCCCATCTTGTCCCGTAATTTGCGCATGTTTATCCATCTGCAGATTTGTGGAGTATGACTGCCTCGTGCATTATGCATGCTTGACTGACAAGACTCCCTA
>UYRU01041803.1:0-13598 GCA_900617775.1 Dibothriocephalus latus | reverse complement strand
GTTGGGGTCCACAGGATATGCAGAGCCAAAATTGAGCTGTTTTTGCTCATGGCTTGGTCAATGCGTCGTTTCAGGAGTTTACTTGTCGTATCCTGTTAAAATGACATTTTATAAATCATGTATTCTTTTCCGAACAACCACACTGCTTGTAAATAATTTTCAAGGACAGCCTTTCCCGCGAAGCAGGTGCTGGATTTTCTTCAGTTCTCAATATTAAAACACTATGAATCCACTATAATTGTCAGTAGAGCAGCAAACAAATTGCTGTGTTTCAAAAAGATATAAAGTGTGATTTTCCAATTTCTGCTTCTGCGGAATAATCTCAAGTTATTTCAGTCACATCGGAATGCAACCTTTCTCCGAGTGTCTCTCCAACGGATTGAATAAATGGCACTATAAAAAACATCCCTAACACCATGCATTTTGCTTTTTTTAAATTGTATGACTTACAATATAGTGTAACGAAATAATGAATAGAAAGTTTCGTTATTTTACTAGATTGGCAGTAAATTACGCTTTCTTCAAGCTATAAATAAAATCAAAGTTTGATACTTTAAATCATCGCAAATTTCTACGCCCTTATGCTATTTATTAACTATAGAAGAAAGTCCGTGTTTATCGTAAAAAACTCTGTTCACTTCGTGGGTTCTGTTTTAAAGGTTTTTTAATAATTGGATGCCATTGCATGCCATTCTGGTTCCCATTAATTTAACATAATTAATTCATTCAATTCATTGCAATTTATTTTAACACGAAGTTTAAATACAACCTATTTTGCTACATGATGAATATAGGAATGAATATTTTGATGCATGTATTCAATGACATACAACGGTAGAACGTATGGTTCGCACAATTGTTTCTGCGGCCTGCTTAAATATCACTTTGGAAAATAAGCATCGTAGTGTGACATCTATACAGGAGTTTCATGCTACATGATGGCTGTCATAACCACCTACTTATATAGGGTATTTTCAAATTGGGCACACGTTTAAGTATTTCACATAACGCTTCCTTTAATGGTTCATCAAAAAAGCTATAGCATTCTATCCCTTATATTATTATATATGTGAACCTTTGTTCTTGATTACTAATATAATTATCAGATAATTTGGTATTTCGAAGCAGTGCGGAAAGATTTATATAGACTTCTGCTCAGTTTAAAAAAAGCTTACAAGCACAGAATACTAATTCGGCAAATTTCGATGCCGAACGTGGACGTAAGCGAAGCCGAAATGTACTTTTTTCGCAAAAACGCATGAATAGCCACCGTGACAGTAAATAACTAAAGAACTTACAAGGGACTACAAACTTATCGATCAGATAATTCTAGAGGAATGAATAAATAATATGTTCACCTTCACTTCTCAAATATCATAGTGCAAGTTATCACATACACAAACTCGCCAGGACATATCGAGACTTTAGAAAATGCACATTTATTACTGCTGTTTTCTGTGAAAGTTTAAGTCCTTAGTAATTCATTCATGGTACTCTGAGCAGACGTAAGTAAAATGTAAGAATTGAAGATTGAAATCGTAACACTTTTCTGCTTTGCGTTTAAGACCATAGTATAACCGTCAAGCCGTATCTGTGAGCACACAAAAATGCAAACTTTCCAAGAAGGGATAGTTTCCCTTTGCATATACGAAGGTACTCGCACTTTAAAGGGCGCCGTCTAACCCAATTTATCACGAATATTCGCCTCTTCGGTTGCCGGAAAAAAGTTAAAAAATTTCAAGGACAATCTTGCGGAAAACATATTCCAAATTATACAGCGTTCTCATGTTTGAGGTGGAATAGTGTACTGATTGCTAAAATAATAAATATGTATAATTCCAGAGTTTAGTCGACGACGGACCGTTTAGAGGGCTCGTTTTCACAGTGAGGCTCATATTTTGGTGATCAAATTATATGCCGTGGTCTGGTTATTTTGCATAACGTTTGTATTTATCCGGGTACGTGTTTAACAATTTGAGATATTTATTTAAATCTTTTTTAGCGGCTCTATTATATCTTTGTGTTTGTTGGCATTTTAAAAAATTAAACAAGCTCTCTTTTAGCATTACAAAACGTAAGATGGGCGCAAAAATTTTAATATTTTTAGATACCAAATTAGAAGGCAGATCAAGCATAGTTCGGCACACATTGCGAACTCTAGGAAAGGGATTACGGTTTCAACGCTAACGTGGTTACTAGGACACGTTCCTGTTAAACAAATGGTCTACATATTGGATCAGATCCCGTTTCTCCTTCGACTGTAGGTCGCCACAGTTTGGGATAGATCCGTGCATGCAATGCTACAAAAACGACCTTCAAGTTGAAGGCCATCAGGCGCAAACCAATTCACTGCGATATTTGCGGCTTTCGTCTCATTTTAATTTATTTATTTGGTGTTTACTTTGTTCATCTTTGTAGCTACTTTTCTGTGAAGGAAGAAACTGGGCTTTTTAATGGTGCCCTTGCAGCCCTCTCACGTCCTATTTTTACTTGTTTAATGCCTTATTTTATGTCCCCGTGTGCCGCAATCAGATATTGCTGAAAACTGGGAGCTTGCTATTGACACATTGATATACTTGACAAACTTCCATGTAAAGCGTGGCCTTTCTCATTACCATTTGGAGCGACGACAAAGAGTTTCTTAGTGCTTTCTGCATCCCGTGGAAAACATTAAAGCCCGTTGGGCATGCTGTTATTTTCTTCGTCTTGGGATGAAATATCACGGATTTTCTATCTCTTTTTTACACAAAAGAAGCGCTACCCCTTATTATTACCCTTCCCCGAAGGAAGGGATTAAGATTCTAGGTGAATTGCGATGCTCCGCAAAATTCATAATATTTCTTTTAGTTTGTTTCTGCCATGTAAATTTTTGAACATGGCGAGTGTTCTGTTTGTTTTTGGAAATCTAATCTTTCGGCCAGTTTTCTTTGTTATTTATTTATGTATTATGGGCATAGAAAAAGGGGCCGAAAGAAGCTTGTTTTTTGAAATTTCTGAATTTTTGGATTTTCCAAGACCAACTGTTGAGCCTTTTAATTATTCCTCTTTTACAGAAAATTCCCGATTCGTCTTGAAGAGAGGTACAGTTAAATCTTTATTCTTAGCACAGCATTGCAAACAGCTTAACGGTGAAGCTAAATTAAAAAAGAAACTTTTCCGGTTACTCCCTGATGTAACATCAAACGTTTTTTTTTAGAATAAAATATCCACAGAAGGTGAGGTTATTATTTTAGCCGATGTTGTAATATAAGATCATTTTCTGAGCCTCTGCCAACTAGAATTTCAAAACCACCACGTGCGAGGGCATTTCGTTTACGTTACGCTATCTTTGCTTGACCGAATTTTGACTGTTTGCCAATAGAACTAAAGTCTCCATTCCGCTAGTGAGGTTGACGAAGGACGAATAAACGTAATATTCAAGGCGTTGCCATGTATCTTATATATTTAGTTCGTTGAGCTTTTTAGGGAGTTTTCTGAAATGTAGATTTAAAATGAAAATTTATTGCACAATTCACAATGTGCTGGTGAGCAGTCTGTGAGATGGGGATTTTGACAACGGGCTTTTTGTCAACGCGCTTTCCCACAGAACCCTCTTCCCTCTTAATGGTTGAAACGTCATACTGATAAACAGAAAACAAGTTATTTTATCTACAGCATATCACCATCCCAATATTTGCCACACGCCTCCAATCTGTCGCATATGCAATTCGCCAACAACACTAACATCGACAATTCTCCGTTAGGATGACAACACGAAGAAAAAAGCGTGTGAAGAAGCGGAAATGGAGAAGTTGAAATCCGATAGCAACACGAAGAAAAAAGCGTGTGAAGAAGCGGAAATGGAGAAGTTGAAAGCCTATATGTCTCCATAGTTGATGTAAATGTCATGATGAACTTGACTTGTGAGTATGACATGACCTTTTTCCTTTGTCCTTTTAAAATGACCCTTTATTTACCATCTGCTCTCCGTGATTGGAGCCATTTTTGCTGAAAATTCAAGTTTGTAAAATCTTCAATATAGTATTCTCTTTCTTCTCGTAGCTGATTCGTGTTCTAGATGAATTTAACAATAATGTAACTTGCTCAGTATGTCCTCGCCTGTTATTATAAGTCCATCAAACACGCAATTGCTACGCAGAGTGAAAATAAATGACACAGGCTGCCACGTTTTTGCTCAATGATATATAACGAATTTGGCGTTTTTAGTCTGTAGCGTGTGTTATCTGAAATTAATTTCCTGCTTATTGAACGCAGGAACCAGGTAGATTTGACTGCTTTCGAAAAATTTTTTGTAGTTGAATTAACTTAAGGAGTGATGCGAGGAGCATTAATATAAATTGACAGTTTATACCAAAATGGATGTGCAGTTAGTTGGAGAAGACGATACCAATTCCTTTAATAGCCCATCTTGTAATCTTTTATGATTACTTCATTATTTTTTGGTCTCGCCTTCTTTACGGCAATTCCTTTTGTAGAATACATAAGTGCGCATTTCCTTCTCGAAAAATAGAGTCATTCTATCTTATTTGCCAATCGCCACATCAATCTTTTATTCGCGAGCATTATCAACCGCTTATTTGCAGTACCCTAGGTCATACTTTATATGCCACAAGAATTCGATTCTTTCCATGACTTAGACGTAATTCATTCATCAACCAGTAAATTCCATGAATATTTGTTTTTGATGCAGGCAATGGACACTAGGCTAATAAACCTAAATAATATTATAGCTTCCTAGTATTGACGATGTTCCTCACACAAAATAGCACACTGATTTACTCAAATGCCATAAAAAACTATAAAGCTGATAGAAAAATAAAGCTTGTTTTTTTCTGAGCGAATTCTATCCGAAATGTTATTTCGACTACTTTGTCAGCGGTACCTTTATATGTCACTTGTCTCGTGTCAGAACTGCACTCAACAAAATATGTCCACATTATCCCGATCGGATGCAGAGAAAACGCTCCATAGCTTACTGATAATTTGCCAATGCAAGCAATCGAGTCGCCTTTTACTCATTTACTGATAAGTATATGCCTTTCTTCTGGTTTATATTTAAATATTTTTGTTAAGGAATACCCGTTTTAAGGAAAAAAAACATTTGCATTTCAAGTCTTAAACAACAGGAGAAAGTGGTTGACAGCAAGAGGCCACCACGTCCACGTGTGTACGATGAAACAGTTAAAAAGTCAGTTGATGGCAAACAATTGTTTTCAGCAACTCTTCATCAGGCCAAACGTTTGCAAGGGAAATGGACGCTCTACATAACAATTAACGTTTGAATAGGTAGAAAAATCAATAACTATCTAACACGGGTGCTGATTGGCCAATATAGGAGAAAAATAAATGACTACCTAACACGGGCGCTGATTGGCCAACGCGGACTATGTCAGTTTGCGCATGTAGGTCATGTCAGCATGTTGGTTGAGACGCCTGATGATCAACCCACATCGCCAGTTGGGCTTATCTTGAGCAGCCTCAATGAGAATCGTATTTGAATGTTTCAGAATCTGTGAGGCAGTACGTCCACAAATAATCATGCATATATCCTATTACATTCCAACAAACCACACGCGATCATCAAATTTCACTCCAAATGTTTTTTTTTTTTGACCGGGCACTAAAAAAACGCTACCTAGGTCCGATTTTTTGGTCAAATAATACTAATTCGGGCTACCTTTTCGGTGGAATTTGTTAACAAATACGAAGCCCCTCTAGACAATAGGTCCCCTTCGCTGCCTAAAATCGCATTTTGTCAGAGGAATTCAACATATATCAACGAAACTTAAAGAGACGACTATGAGGCTGCCATATTGTTGCACGACGGGCCTGTTGACCGCGTAGCTTGGTGCATTCCATGGGATTCTGTAGTCTTTCCTCACAATCAAGGGCGCGGTTAGTGAGTTTCTGTATGCGCTGTTCACTAAACTGTTTGAAAATAGCTGACTGTGTACAACGCATGACCGTGGCTTTCAAACATAATGTAGAAATCTCACACGCATAAGGTTTTCTGAAAAATACTAATGTCTACGTGTTTACAGCCTACATCGTGTGATGTCAATATGCCACGACTTACAAATAGGTTAACAAATTATCACCTATCCATTTTTAAACAAACAATTCAGTCGTCGCTCTCGAAGCTGATGGGTGTCAGCAACCTGAAGTAACCCGGTGACTCCCGCAAGATACAGAGCGATAGTAGGCTCGCACATAATATCAGTCACTCTCTCAGCACTCCAGAACCGGCACCCGGTTTTCAAGACAAAGTCATGAAGGCCCGAAATGGGGGAGGGCGCAGACGGCTGGCGCGACTAACACTCATCATACGTACCAACATCACGTCTCGTTGGCTAGGCTTCCGACTGGGAGCGCCACAAACGCCATGTAAAGAAGGAGATATCGAGTCTGACTATGAGCCCGCAGACATCCACTCACAAAACAAAACACACTGGGCCGACTGCAGTGCCTAAGTTATCCCGTCAGTTGGCAACCATCCAAACCACGGTTTTAAGCGCTTCACACTGCTCACAGTGAGATACGAAGTGCGCTGAAGGTCGACCTGACTCCCTCTCCCATCGACAGCAGCAGGCCACCACATAGCTGATCGGTCGCTTGATTCAATATTTAGCCAAAATTATTGAGACAGACATGAATAATCAAATCAAAGAACAAACATAGATTTATAGAAAACAAACGCATGTTATTCGAGAAACATATGCAGTACTTCAAACAGTGATACATCGTTGACTTCAACTGGGTATCAGAATTAACTGTTCCAGAAAACACTCGACAATAATCCAAACAAAGTGGAAAATGCATACAAGTTATTCTTTATTGATTTCACACAGTTTGGGGTGGTAACGAACTCGCACATTTTTGCTGAAACTTGCAACTAAATGCCGCAAGTCAAAACGACGAGTCCTGAGATGTGCATTCGATGGTTGTGAACCAGAAACCTTCTTCAAGGAAAATCGCTGATGTATGTGGCGCGGTCAACACTTAAATTGTAAGCATCATTTTTTTCAAAAGCACTTATCCCAGTACATTTATAAAATCATCGGACAGGCCATTGGCTTTCAAAGCAAAAGCATCTGCTTCTATGGCGTCCAATTCCATCGTGTTTTCTTCTTACCCGCCCTCGTAAGCACACAAGCAAACCACCTAGGTAAAAATGCAGACGGAAACATTACGGAAACGCAAATTGACTGTTTCCAACTATGAAACGCATTGCCCCGGTTATCGAAAGCATACTCTGGGTTGAAGTTGGTCGCATCGGGAGGAGAATAAAAAAATAAACGGCCTCTGTTTCTCAATGTCCATGGTCAAGTACTACGCAGCCATGAAGTTGTATATGCTAGGTTATTCAGTTGCACGGGAGGAGGGCGACTCCTCAGCCGGTTTCAGTCGCAACATTGCCACAGCTGCTGCAGTTGGAGGTACGGTACGCCGACAGTTGGCCACGTTTCTCTTTTCAGTAGTGGTGCGGAGGAAAAATCGTGCTATTTTTGTAGGCAAAGACAAAGAAAAGCATGTTAGTTGACAGCTGTTATTGTGGGTACTTTCCGGCATTAACTATACACAACAAGCCTGTTACAAATATAATGCTAAATAATCAAAAAAGGTGTGAAAATATCATTCGAGAAGTCCGTAATTAGCTACACATCTCTGGAAATCTTTCCTAGGGACTCGGCATCAAAAACAGCACTTGTGGATACTAGTTGTGTCGGGAGCAATCTACAAATGTCGTATGACTTTGACTACTTACTTTGCAAAATAAAATAACCAACGTCGAAACTATTAAATTAAAAAATAGACCCAATTCCTGCTTTGTATGAGCAGTATTTAATGAAGGGCATTTATAGGAGTGGATTAAAGCATCCTCCATCAGATGGTACATATTGGCTGCATGTAAACTTGTTTTAAGTTAACTTTGTTGGCACCTAGCAAACGTTGTACAGATGTTCATCCTCCATCTAGATCTAGATCACAGAGATTTTGTTGTCGTTTGGCTCTGTTGTTGTTAAAATTAGCATAGGCGTGAAATCTATCACCATAAGAATAGGAAATAAAGGTGTTTTACAAGCTCAGGTTCGTTGGTTCGATTCCCGGGCACTGCCACTCCTTTGATTGGGTATGACTAATTAAAGATGGTCAATAAGCCAAAAGTGGCTATTTGTTCATGTGCACATGAATGAACGTATTTTTTTAGAAACTGGAGATACATTGAACAGTGATTACCTTCTTTTGTGGTCCTGAAACTGACCGCTATCCCGAGGGGAATGGAGTGCTTTTAGAACATTTCAGGCAAGCCGTGTCGGTATTATACAGAAATCAATTAGACGCTTAGACGGAAATCCTATTGGTATCCCAAAACAACACGTGTTGGACATGTTAAACCTCTGTCACAATAACTATTGTCAATTCGATGGCAAGTATTATCGGCAAGTTAAGGGCGACCCAATGGGCTACTTGCCGAACTTAGTCATAACCTCCCAGTCCAGGAAGTGGGAAGACAAAGGCTCATTGATGGCGAACTCGCAACACACGACTCCTGAAAGGACTCCAGTGCAGAAATCATCCTTAGCTATGAGACTACCCACCCTGCGGCCCATAAAAGAAGCTGCATTGTATTCTTTTGCAACGGGCCTACCGCTATGTTAGTAAGGATGGTTTGCCCAAGACTAAACTGGCGTATTTGTACAAATTCTTCCGGGCCGACGGATATTTAACAAGCTTTGTCAAAAATTGCCTTGGACGTCGGGGTCAAGCACAAAACCTCCCTCCTAATGGAGATACAGTGCCACGGTCATTTTATTCTTTACCTCACATGAATGGATTATCTGAAAACATTTATCGACAACTAAGTCGCTTCGGCATATCCGTCGCTCAGAAGCCCACACAAGCCCTTTGTCGACTAAAGGACCTCCTACCCGTAGAACTATTAGGTAACGTTATTTACCGCATTGCGTGCGCCGGCGATCCTTGGACACAGGCCGACGCCTCGAGATTCGCATCATGAAATGTAAGTTAGCAGTTCGCCGACGGGACCCTTTATCACTTTTATTTGCGAATCACCATAAGTGTGATCACCGCTTCAATTGGGACGGTATCGAGTTTATTGCAATGGCTAATACGAGACAAATGAGAGAATTCCTCAAAGCTTGGCCAATATTAATAGGCACGTAGACCTTGATACACACTAAGCCGGGTACCACGCATGGTCAACTAACCTGCGCCCAGCCTGAAACAACAGCAGGTCGTCCGTGCTCGTTCAATTAGAACTTCTCTGGATCTACACGCCCCCCATTCCCTATCCGCCGGAACACGTGGCCCACAATCCAAATGTTAACTACTCCCCCTCTTACCTGCAAAACCTATCGCCGCAGAATTCCCGTCATCGTAACCCTCCCCCCAACCCTATCCCAGTTCGTTTTAACCTCTGCCCCCAAAACCTCTAGTGCAATATTCCCAGCCCACATTTCTCCTTTAGTCTGACAACGAGCAAGTGATGCCTTTTTGAAAATTAACGAGTACAACTCGAGTTTCCGAGGATCTTCGTTCTTTTCATCATATAATCTCGGAATGCAAGCTACTTAACTTTTCCACCATGATGCGCTTAGGCCTGAGAGCCGATCTAACGACTGGGAAACACTGTAAATCAATATGATCACCTTTGCTTACACTCTCTGCAGCAGGTCTTACTGTAATATAGCTAAAAGCAGCAGATAGGTATGATATTGCGATAGGTTTTGACGTGTATCTGACTTTTAATAATGTGACTATGGCACGAGTAGGCTTCTCCATTTGAGAACAAGAATCCAGATATAAAACACGGGTCACTGCAATTATTTTCGCTATTGCTTTACATTTTGCCTTGGTGAACGTAATACCTTCGTGGCTGATATAGATTTAGTAGATGCATGTGCTCGATTGCATTCGTTTGCAACACTAGTTGATGTTCTTGTGACCACGCTTATTTACCATTTAGCATGTTCTTTCTGTAATAACCATGATAAGATCTACCCACTTGCTGCGTTATCCTGTTTTGCCAGTAGGGAAAAAGGAGCTTAATTAGTGCACCCCAATTACCTAAATTTCCAGCATTCGGTCCTAAGAAAACGGGGAGTAAAGGAGTTTTGTGATTGGGGAAGTAGGATAGACAGTGGAGTAAGTGAAAAATGGAAAAAAAATGCAGTTGAATTTGTTTTCTGCGGCCGCTGTGAGTAAGTTGTTCCGCATGTCTGCGGCGCAAAGCGGACTATACCAATCGAACTGCAGAACCGTAACTTGAACATTAGGTAAGGTGAAGTGGACGAGCACCTTATCACCATTTCTATATTTTTCAAAATTTCAAGAAACTTGCATTTTGATAATCGGTGTTTTCCGCAATACGTTATACAATAATACAGATTGGGGAAATTTACCGATATAAATTTAACGATGCTTCTAATAACAGTAAATTAAAATGAATTCAGAACTGATTAAACTATATTCCACTTCCTATCCCAATTCCCCACCGCCAAACCATTAAAACTACCGTTTTCCTAAAAAAATGCTAAAACTCGGGGTACATGTGATGCATTACTTAAAGAACTGTTGCCACCGCTTGATCGCTAACACTTATGCTCATTTTATCGATGACAGTTAACTCCTCTTTAACAGGGCAAATTATTAAATAAATGCAACGTATGAAGGCCTTGAGAAAGAATATTATACATAAAGGTGATTCATTGGGCAGGAATTAATATACTCGCATCGGTGAAATAGTGTATAATAAGTAAGGAGCATTAACGTATTTTGATTGTGGGTACTTTGGCTTAATAACACTCAAAAATGCGCTGGCAATTGGCCCTTGTAAACTATCTATTCGCATCAGAATTGTCATTGCGTCGTTAATTGCAAAGATTGGGAAATAATTTATATTTTACGTCAACAAAAAAAACATTACATCCTTTAAAGTTATAAATACAATCCACTTATGCAAATATATTTTCCTCCACTGCCATGACTATGTATTTCATTTAGTTTGGCGTGAAAGGCTTAACCTAAACCTAGCTGCTGCTCTAAAGCGCATTTAACTGCATGGTACTTTCAGACGTTTGTTCCTAGGCACGTTCCAATGATATTCGGAAATATGTACACTTTTCAAACACATTGCTTAGCCATAACACAGTTATGATGACAGTCTGTGGGTACTGTCAGGATAAGGTCATGCATTTACCTAGGCAATGCACTAAATGTGCACAGATATTTCTGCAGATATTTCTTGCGTGACGGTCTGACTTTAACGAGGGTGTTATGCCAATTTTGACCTTATCAAACAAGGTCAAATGCCTAGATTCCCTCATAAACCTGTGATGGGCGGTATTTGCTTAATATGAATACTGGTTGGTACCAAACTATTCATGTACGAATTCATTGGAATTCGCATAACGCAGACTAGGGTCTGCATGTATACTAGAAAAATAAAACAGCCAATGTCTTTTGGTACTAGATGAAACGGATAAATTAACCTTCAGGTTTGTGAACTTTTGGCTTTGATTAAACATGAAAACAAGGTGTGATGCATTCTCTACAACAGCAAAAGTAAAAGAGGCATTCCGCAATTGAGGTCGTAGCATTATTTTTTTTGGAAATCGGCATTTCACATAGGCTAACTATGAAAAAGAAATATCAAACAGTTTTATGTTTGCGAGCTGGAGGCACGAACGTACGATAAGACAATGGGAGATTTAGAGAAGGCAAACAACTGCAGGACATCTTAAACTGTTACCAATTATATATTTTTCTGTAACGTAATATTATAATAAAAGATAGACGTAGAATTTTAACTGACGAGACCTCCAGTTTTTAGCGGACATACACTATTAGGTCTATCAATGGCTATTTATATTAATCTGAGGGAAAATCGAGTCCTATCGTGGTTTTAGCATGGAGGCAAGAATAACGTTTTTAGTAAATTACTGTCTACCCGCACAATACACAATAAAAGGAAACAACCCTAACTCTATTTATTTCCCATTTCTAGGTGAAACAAAAACTAGACGAATCAATGTGTGTTAAGTGATTGCCTCCTGTTTGCGGGGTAAAAGAACTTACATCGAGTGAACAGAATTTTAAAGGAACGACGGAATTTCTTGGACATCGCATTATAAAGAATAGGATTGACAGCAGAATTCAGGTAGGCCATAGTTCTGGCAAAAAGTGTGAACCAGTAGTCCACCAGTGGTTGAACAGCGAAGCTGTTGTATACGACCCAAGCTCGATAGGGTAGCCAGAATATTGCGAAGAGAAACACCACTGCCATCAACATTTTGACAACCTAAAACAGTTTGGAGAAAGTAGCAGATGAGTCACAATAATGCAAGAAAAACACGTTGAAAATATATGTGCAATTCCTTTTATATGCAAGTTTTAGTTATAGTAATAAATCTTTCTGGCATAATGTGTCCCCTATCCTGGTAATTAATTGCTTTCGATGTCAGAAAATTCAATAATTAGTGAGGTTCTGCAGTAAAAAAAGTTTAGTATATACTAACTATACATAGAAAAAGTTAACACCTTGGGAAAAAGTAAATTAAAGACATAAGTAAATACGCTACACAGGTGTTACTTCGAAAATGTATGTAACAAATATGAATTACAGCAACGACTCAATTTAGCTCATCCCCATTTAACTTAAATTCTAGAAAGGCTTAGTAATTTGAACGAAAGTTATTTGGCCTTATAGAGAAAGTGCAAGGCCTATTTTAAGACTTAATTTGGTATAAAATCTGCAAATAGTATTATCCTTTGCTTTCGATGCATGAGAAAACGGCAGAATTTCTTTGTGCCATCGAAGTTCGTGAGATCTTGTCAACTGCTTCCTCTATTTGCCTTATCAACGTAACAATTGGGTAACATGTGCATTTTGAACTACAGACCACATGGCTGCTTTCATAAAAAATAGTAATGTTCCAAAGCATTTTTATGTAAAGGTTTTATTTTGAAAGTTTTGATATAAATGCGGTAGGTTATCTAGATTCATGGACGAAAGTTTGCTGGAATTTATGGGAAAACAGGAAACTAATTGTAATCCATTAAAAAGGTAAAATGTCTAAAAAGGACGAAAGAAAAGTTATTTTGTTATGCAGAAAATAGTTTCCGTATCCATTCACTTGACGATAACATTTGAATTAATCGTTGTGTTTTAAGATATCTTGTGTGGGTGGAACTTGCGTACTATAAAGATAATTTTATTTTCTTAGTAAATAATAACAGTATTTTATAACTCATTAAGCAGCAAATGTGCTTTGTGTGTTCATTATTATTTCTGAGTGTTCCTATACCTGTTAGTGTCGGTAGTAAAAAATTATCGGCCTTCCGTACAATTCCACATTTTTAATGACTTTCTCGTCGTACTGAAAAGTCTCGGCAGACTTGCGCTCTAGTTAATCGATTTATTACATATTGCGTTTCCTTGGTATTTCGGTTAATGTTTAGTATACTCGGAAACTGTGAGCAAACAGCTGTTACTTGAATGAAGCTTCATAGACGAAGCTTCTCTCTGGTGTCTCTTTTTTACTACCAGGTGTACTTCTCAGCGAGTTGGTTTCTGT
>UYRU01041802.1:17242-42961 GCA_900617775.1 Dibothriocephalus latus | reverse complement strand
GAACTATAAATACCATGCAATCTGTGCATGTATCACCCTTATCTGCGCATGTATCAGACCTTTCTACGATTACCTATGATAAAGGATTCCCGACGGAATTCTAAATGTCAGGACAGTAAAACTCTTGTTCCAATGGTCGCTTCTTCTTCTGAACTGCTTCCTGGAACTCACATATTTAATTTTATTGGCAATATTGATGTGTTTTAGGGGCAGTGAAGTCGAACGTGTGTTTTTTAAAGACTGGGAACAGCGAGGAGAATTAATGGAAGAATTTACGTTCACGCAGTCTGATGTTCACTTTTTGTCCCTTTTAGTCTGTACACATTCGGAGTCGGAACAAACAATTACTGCACACATGCAGTATATGCAAATTGATGTGTCTGGGCATAAAAAGTTCACATGTGTATAAGTCGTGGAATTGTGAAAGAAGAGCCACTTACGCAGTTGGGTACAATCCTGTCAATAAGCATAGATAATTCTAGACAGAAAATACTGTTTCTTAATGTTAATTTTTGGAAACAAAGCTCTTCGATAAAAAAAACAATTGTTCAACAGAGCAGTCAATGTGGAGAAGTAATTTTTGTCAAGGGCATGCGGGTTTTGTCAATGAACGAGGCCATAAACTTGAAAGTATGAACAATGAAGAATATTCAGTTTAAGCGCTCTACCTACCGGAACTGCAGAAGACCGTCTCAAAAGGGACTATTCCTAATATGGGAAACTTGAACGCTCCCAATATTGACGGGCAATTGTAGTCTCGGAGCCGCACTTAGTCAAACATTCCCAGAAATGGCGGCAGAGAAGGTACTTTATTAAAATACAATAGAGCTTAAGGAAGAGTGAGGGTTAAAGCTGCCTAGTCTTCCATGCACCCAAGAAGAGGGGAGTGTGTCGTGCCCGACTGACTACCCACCATATAGAATCGTTTGTAGTATACGCCATGCTCTTTGCGTCCAACTCAAGTAAACGGCAGAATATAAATAGGTGAAGTACAGTCTTTCTTAATACACAGAGACCACCCTGAACAATGCCATGGGCACTTATGTTGCATGGCAAAACGAAAGAATCCACCTCACTTGTGAGAAAAATGATTGATGAAAGATCAGACAATTGTCCGACAAATAAAACCACGAACTTCAAACTGCCCTTAAAAGATAGGAGATTTGTGAACACATATACAATGCGAGCGATAACGGAATACCCGTAAACTTAGGACGGATAGACAATACTAAACCATCAAACATCCCCGCGGTTGTGCCCAGCGATTGTTTATTACCAACCAGGCCAGTCTAACCACATCTTTAAGGTCTGGACTGTTTAAAGCTACATATATATGAAGGTTCCTGCTTCATTTGCAGGGTGAATAATTATCAATAATTTAGTAAGGATCCCGTCATTGTTGGCCATTCCATGATTCCATTAGCTAAAAAAGTATTTTTGGATTTGATACCATTGTTAAAGTATATGAATTTTTCCGCAAAACAGAAGTATTTTTGTTAACAGTGGTTTACACCTATCGCTCTCCAACTGCCCTGGACGACTTTATCTCGAATAACGGCAGAATACACCAATCATACAATTTGAACCGATTATTCAACGTAAATGCGATGTAAACGTTTTTTAGTTTATACTGGCGGCGAAATCAAATCGCATTGATATTTCGGTTGTACGGTGAGAGCAAATGTTCTTTGCACAGACAAAGGACACAATAATACATCTTGGTTTTAATTTTGGAGTTTAGACACGTTAATAGGTGGCCGCGCACTAAACAAAATGGGATTGGGTTCTAGGGTAAGGTTCGGATTAGGGTTAAATATAGGATGAATACTAGGTTGAAGTTTAAAAGGAAGGTTTGGGTTAGTATATACATTGTGGTTACGGTTAGAACACGTTATAATACAAACTTGCTGAAATTTCGCGTAAGGCCACCATTATTACTAAGGGGTAGGGTGAGCGAAGTCCCATGTCCTTCCGTTCTCGGCCCCTCGGAAATCGAAAGTTCCCATTTCTGTTTGATGAGTCGGATAAATTAGTGGTCGCAGATCAGATTTGATTAGAATTATGCCCATTCTCAGCCGAGGATATGCAGTAGAGCCCTTGCTCGATGACCAGGCAATGGGTGGAAGAAATCATCCTGCTCCAAAATGAAGCTACTCGAAGTAGCATTCTGCCAGCTTAGCCACAGTTTGCTTTTATAACTGCTATAAAAAGTTATTTTAACATAGTCGTTCAGTCTTTAACCTTCACTGCGTTTATTTTATCATTTTATTTCAGGTCCACCAACACCCTTTGTAACCTACGGCGAGAAGGTTGCCCTGGTAGTAGGGGTGACACTGGCCAGCGTCATGGTTGCTCTTCTTCTCCGCCTGGTTTCTGCCCAAAACAGAGAAACTAATCTGAATCACGGGCCAGGACAGAGACATCCTAGACAATTTGAACTCATCCTATAGACTTTCTTGACGCCACTGATCTGACCAGCCTTCACCTGTAGCCGAGATCCCAGTTCTGCTCAAACACTGATAAGGATTTTTTTCATGAAATTCACTATATGCACTTTGAGCCACAGTGGCCTCGTGCATTTAATTTGGCTTCTACTTCAGAGCCGTCCCCTCCGATTGTGTATATATTGCCTTTTTGCTCTCCTGTTCTTTTCTTTTACATCAAGGGTTTCAAGATCTTGTTGATAGGTTTGTCAGACACCAGACATCGTGGGAAACAGCGAATTTGTGGCATGCGTAGACGAGAAACAGTCAGCGTTTGCACGATTGCGTCTCGGCATTGACACAGGATGGATTTAGGAAGAGACGGTGAAGCCGATGCGAATACGTTTTTACCCAGCATATGGAAGTCTAAAACTTTCACTATCAGAATTAGCCGCCAAATCAGTCTATTTCAGTTATTCTGTTGCGTATATTTGCCACAATATACACTGTTTCATGTTTAAATCATCATGACGTATCTAGGACCGTAAGCATGCAAACTACCAAGGGTAACAGTTTCTTTTCGTCGGGACACTCTGTACTCGCAAGTTTACAAGGGATCGACGAATTCCACCGTATGCTCCGCAACAGGGTTGTGCAGGGGAGAGCAACTGGCGATGGATTATAGTGAAAGTAGACTTGCGTTATATCTACCTCACTCTCCCCGCTTCCCTATCTAGGCCCGGTGTCAAGACAACGTCAAGAAGATCAGGGATTGGAGAGGATGCAAGCCCACACACTTGGTCAACAAAACCAGAAAATCACAACAATTTAAGGGAGCTGCTCGGATTCCAGTTGAGTTGGGGTGTCATAAAGACCACATTAGGATAAAAAATTGCAGCCTGACTATCAGTCCGACAGTCATTCACTCCACATAAAACGACACATACTGGGCTAACCACACGATCAGAGTTGTCCTGTCAGTTGTCAACCTTCAGAGCCACAGTTTTTGGCTTGCCGTGAAAGCTTCAAGCGCGTCAGGTTTTTTTATATTGAGTAAAAAATACTGAGACGTTGACCTCACTCTCTCCCCCGCCTTGAGCATCAGGCCATCAGCCGAGCCGGCCATTTGTCTGATGTGGACTGGGCGCAGTGGCTGACAGGACCGGCAAACCCGTCTGCGCGCGCCACAGCACAACCCAGCCAAGTGTCACAACCATAATCACCGCTCTGCATAGCGCTCATATCACCGCTTTAAAGGCCGACCTGTAAAGTCAGATGTGATGGCAGTTGTAGCTTATATACATAACCCAAACCAGAAAGATAAGACTCCAAAGCCTACTGAAGAGGGTTCAGCACAAGGTTTTACCGGCTTGGTGTTGGGATATGGCTAAATGGTGGTGCTAGTAGTGTTTTCAATCACTGGTTGCTCATATATTTACAGTTGCTTTGAAGAGCCTAGGTGACACATGGAAGGACAGTTAGAAGGCAAATATTCTGTCTTATGGTCGATTCTAACGAATGAACTCCATTCCCAATGACTCCCAAAATGATTTTCCAAATCGGTTTCACCTTGACTTTTCAGCCCCTCGGCTCCTTTCACATTAAAACGAACTTGTTCTGCATCGTAACTTAATCCAGTAGAAATGTTTTATTGTGTTTACTATCCCAGAACATGCCGAGATCCCAAACAAGGAAACGTTTAACCTGGGACGCCGACCAGCATTTCGATCGATTGGTCTGCTTAGAGAGGATGGTGTTTAAAGTGGTTCTTAGGTCATTTGTTTCCTAGTTGTCAGAAACTGCCCTGCCACTCTCCTTCGTTCTTATTTTGTGAGATTTTACCTTGCAAGTGCTCGTTTAATGTACCATTAAAGGACAGCTGACACAAGCATCTGCATCAGTGTTTACCGCTGCCGGTTACCAAGGACGAAACAGTAGACAATTTATTTGTTTACGCAGGAGTAGTTGAGTCCGGGCACCAAGCCAGGGGAAAATTTTACACCAAAACGAAGGGACCTCAGAGTATATTCGTTTCTAATGGATTCTGATTTGGTCTCTGCACAGGGGAGCCATTTACTTGGCCTTGCGAAGATGCCGTACGTCTGAGGAACACTGGCGACCTACTAGTTGTCCTTAGGTAGCCCCAAGGTTGGATAGTCCACAATTCGATCATCCATTCGTTGCTTATTGAGTGTTAAGTCCAACACTTTACCCATGATTAATGGGTTTCTTCTGCTATCAGCTGTCGTCGAGAATATTCTTTTCCGTATAAAGGGTGCTCATCCAACCATGTTACTGTACTTGCTCATCTGTTACCTCTAGGAGTCCAATCTAAAGGCCTCGCAGCAGTCGTATGGTGACCGTTTATAGCCCAGAATGGAGTACACGTACGAAGAATATACCAGGAATCAAACAGGTAATGCTGTGGACCGTACTGATGAGCAGACCTCGCAAAACTGCGTCATACACAGGCCTAAAACCAGTGCAACCAGTGACTGGACTTTTAAATAGTACACGTGATAAATTAGTAAGTACGCAAATCGATTAGTTGGTGCTTTAGAACCACTGATCTACTCCATCCTTAGGAGCCAGAGAAACCACCGGCTGAAAATCGTTAGTCTCGTTATCGACGCGTAATCTGGCCATAATTGTTTACCATTTACATATCTCTCAAAACCATTTAAACAGACCGCCACATGGTTCCTGTACTAGCGCACGTTTGTTCTGATGCAGAATTCTATCCAATTCTCGTGTAATTTTGAGGAAGCATATTTTCGTTTTTTCGGGCAAATGCGTTTCCTGTGAGGTTAACTGGTGGAAGAGTATTAAGGGTAGGCTTATGTTAGAAACACAGTAGGTTATCCGTCATTGTGGCGAGAAGTTTGCACGTCTCCTACCAAGGAGATGATAGCAAACTATAGTTTAACATGTTTGTGTTTCCTAGATGAAATTCAGCAGATTGGGACAGATAACTTAACTTATGTCATCAATTTGAGTTCAAAAGAACTGCCTCATGAAAACATCTTCCGTCGAAAAATGAATATCAAGTGTTTCGTTGGTTGCTTGCAATGTGGCACATTTTTACTTCAAAGCAATCTACAGAGTAACACATGGTAAAATATGTAGCTGTCTACGCCTGGAAACTTATATCACAATTAAAAGCTTGTTCACTATGACTGTTATGTTACCACAGAGCATACGACTTTAAAGGAATCTGCAACCCCGAACTCTCCGTTTCCTTGGTTGCTTCTCACTCCTCTTGGACAGAATTCTTTAGTTGTTTATCAAACACGGCATTTCACTTTTAATTTCTTGCATTTTAACAACGGCGATTCAGCCATTTTTGGCTATTTACTCGAGGATGATACATTAACACGTCCTGAGTCTTAATTATGCGCTTGATTGCAGTGTAAACCATAAAAAGGAAGCAATGATAGATTTGGACTGCAGCATATTTATATCATCTGCTAAAAGGACACTAGCAGCACCAAACCCCAATAATATCGTCCTAAAAGGACACACACAGCTCTGAATTGTACATTTTCCACCAAACCTTGAATCCTTTAAAGATAAAGCCATAAGCCACCGTGAGTAAGTTTTTAACCAATGCAATATGATGAGTAAATCCCTATTATGAGCGACAATCGCATCCGAACACACAGGAGCAATGCGAAGAAATGACGTCTATCCTTAAGTCGCGGCTCATTCAAGGTTACCCGGCCACACATGACACATTCGGAAAAGACGACATTATCTCGAAAAGTGACAAGCATGTGAGCTGCGAGTTGCTTCAATTCTGTCTTCAGGACCCACAGTCTCGAAATAAGCGCAATCATACCCCAACTGCAATTCGATGTTGAGACTACAATTAGCTAAAACAAGTAACCAATCTGGAGCGCTTCGGGGAACACAATCCCCGACGCCAATGCAAGGGAGCTAAATGGCTGGGCAGTCATGAGGCTAACATCCAACGCGGATGATGAAAATTTCAGGAAATAAAGACCCGCATACTGACCATCGAGAAATTATTGCACCAGAGGGTGATCATCCTCGATATATGGGAAGCCGTTAATTGACTTAGGTATGCAGTAGACTAGCGACTGCACCCTATAAATACTGCAACTACCTGTGCACGAATTACCCGTTTCTGCTATTGTCTCTGATGCTGGACTCGCGACGGATTTGAAACTTCAAGCAAATAAAATGCTCTTCCCTGCGATCACATCTGCTTCTTCTCACCTACTTCCTAGAACTGGAATTTTTACATGTACCAGCATTATGAACGTGATTGCATGATGACGCTTGCATTATGCTAGTGTTTGTGCCGCGTTCACGGCAGATTGCTTTCACGGGGGGTGAGAGTGGGGTGTTTATGCTTCAAGAGGCGTTCTTACGGTCCGATTATATGACACGCTTTGTAGTACACACCGTATAAAGTCGGCTCAGAAGGGCGAACGAGCTGAGATTCTAATATTTAACCATGGTAGGGGGTCACAAACTGATATCGTCACTGAGTATAATTGTGCTGTTCCACCATGTGGCTCACTTCCAAGTTCCGCTTGCAGCTACACAACGGCTAGTATAACACGCAGAAATAACATAACCGCCAATAACAAGGGCGACTGGAATGACCAGTTCTGGTTTGATAGCCATCACTGGCTCAGATATTGTAGTCCTTGAGGTTGCAAACGGAGATTTGTCGGGTAGAAGTCCAACTTCCGAACTTGGGCTCGCTTTGGCATATTAGTGGGGGTCTCATCGATCGCTTCTAGGGACACAGTCGTTCCCTTGTGCCCTGTGACGCACTCTCGAGCCTCGAACACAAACAACAGGTCAAACCACCCGTGGCTCTTTTTCTAATGCTATCGAATTGTAATCAACAGGCTATGGGTTCGAGCCTCGTGAGATGCAACACCTGGGCTCGCGTACGGCTGGCTGATGATGAGTAATAAACCAGAAACAGCCCACCCACTCACCCTTGTTCCGTCGGTAATGCTCTTATGTACTGTGATGTTTCATTTTAAGACTGTGGTCAAAGAGGGAGATCAGTGGTGCTCTGGCGTTCTCTGTCTCTTACAAAATTCGCGGCTAACTGCTGGACAACTGAGCACTTTGCAGTGTGAGACTGGTCGGTGTGCAAAAACAGAGGAAGCCCCAGCACTCAGGACACCAACCAGCTGGTGCTGTTTACGTTTTTAAAAAGACCAGGGTCGACTCACATCTTGGTCACGCGGATGCTTGTCTAGGGCAGCATAACCATTTTTAACGTTCGCGTCTTGCGCCAGGGGCCATGGGTGTGCATTCTGCCCCACCGTTGGAGTTCCGTATTCAGTATCCTTTACCTGTGGTTAAGACCACCCCCTGCTCCTTCCACCTACCCCGGTATCATGGATGTTACTACCGTCCCATCTTCGCTCAGCGGCTGAATGTTCGCGCTGTGCAAAAGGTACACTAGAAAAGGCCGGGAGGGGGTGGGGGAGCCGTTATAAGTGCCGCCCTTGTCAAATGCTTTAATTAAACTGAACAAAGCTACCCCGCTGTCACGCGAATAGAGCCATAGACCTCGAGGGAAGCCATAACCAAGGCATCATCATCAACAACGGCAGCTGAAAGTCTGTTTTTGCCCTGCGGGTGCCAGCACGAGTCGACTGGAGCTTGAGGAACAGCGTGCTCCGAGGGGACGGAGATAGAGAGAATGGGAGGGGAGCAAATTGTATCTCAACTCTTTGTTTTGTGTTGTGGCAGGTAGGTCGGAATTTGTCGTGCAGTCTCAGGCTGTCCTAGTTGTCCCGGATACACGGCGCCGACAAAATTAAACATCTTTTCCGCAGTGTGGATTCCTACTTCTCATAAAACTGAGATTACGAGCTTGGGGAAGCAAGGGTCATCTTCCGGGAGTGTAAATGAACCTACACTGGTAAAACGTGATACCATTTCAGGTTAATCAACATTCACGGACCATCCATTCGTGAGATTGTGATATAAGTCCTTAGACGAGACCTGTCAGTCTCAATCCATCTTTTTGCACGAGTGGAAACAAATTCTCGAATTCGGAGTGTTTGTTTGAGTTAAAAAGCGATCTGCTTGAGCATCGGAAGCATTTGCTTATTTATCTGCGCAGTCGGGTTAATGCAGGAGTCCATTCTAAAAGATAAAATAGCAACAAAATAGACGGTAGCTTTTGAGGGTGTTTTCTAATCACCGATTTGAATGGAATTGAAGACCGGTTAATCTAAGGAAACAGTCAAGCGCATTTTATCGTATCTTCTGCCTTAACTGTCCTGTACTTACATAGGCCAGACTGAAAGTACGCTAAAATCACGCATACAGTAACACTAATTGACTGTGCGAAGAGTGGGCGAACTAGAACAAGGTGCTGCTCACACACCTTCGAGATGGATCACGAGTTTAACTTTGCAGTCATTACGGTAATTGCTTACGCCAAAAAGAGGGTAGGCCGAGCCCTGATTGGAGCCTCGGCCTCGGACGAGATGTCAGTCAGTCTTGGCATCAATTAGACGATGGCATACAAAATCCTGCGCAATCACCTTCACATCCGCGTTACTGATTGGTGATTTGCGAACTTTCCCATAGCTGGCGCCTGCTCCGTTGCCGCTATTATCTCCGGCGATGGACTCCGGTACGAAGTGAAAAGTTCCGGCAAATAAGTAAATAGTTCTGCTGCTCGATCAGCTTCCTTCCACTTCTTTCTTATCCACATAATCTTTTCTTAGTAACCCCTCCCACTACTAATTCATATAAATGTAACTCTTTGGCACAGTCGATACCTTCTAAAGCAGATTTAGTCAGACTTCAGCGGCTGACAATAAGGATCTTTTCCTTAACATTTGTGGTCCAATCTACAGAAAAGGGAATAGAACAATTGTATTTGGAGGGACAGCGTGGATAACGTCATTGTCAAGCAGCTGCCATCCTCAAGTAGCTACCAGTATTTATTCTGCAGCATTACTGATTTCTATACGTAGGTTTACAGGAACCAACGATGGACCCCTTAATGCGTAGTTGCGCGTGTGTAAGGGAGTCGATTATCAATCCTCTTAGACGAACAAATATGGCAATCCTTATTGGCGGGAAAACAGACCTATGGCTTCATATGTATTGCAATGAGTGCCTGACGTACGCTTGTGAATTTAAACTCCTGGCTATCAAAACGCGAGGATGGAGGCTGCCTCGCTAAAGATAGTTTATAAAATAGGAGTAGGCACCAGGGGTTTCCATCTTCTTTAGCGGTCCTTATTCTGAATAATAACCGGCGAGGCTTTAATCTAAAGGCCCATCGAGCAATTAGAGCACAGAGAATCCAGTAATACGGTACGGATGCTAAAATTAAATTTGTCAGTCATGTAGATGAACGGACTTTTGTCATTTCTGTCAATTTTGGTTTTATTTCTCCAAAGAGTAACTGAATCAGACGCACAATTTGAACAGAACGCGGAAACTGGCGGAAATAGAAAAGCCGAAATTATTAGTTAAGGGAGGCCGAAGTGTCTAGGACGGTATGCGGCAGTCAAACCCACCCATAACTCTAATACTAATTATAACCATAAATTCCAAAGTTTTCCTTTACCCTTATTTTAATGCTATCCCTAACCTAAAACCCCATCATAAACCTAGCTTAACCACAAGCAAAATGATTATAAAACATACCGATGTAAATAACATAACTATGCATGCCATAAACGTAAAAATATCGGCTTACATATTCAATCAACACCAAACGTAAAAGTCCTTTTCTTGTTTGCTGAGAGAAGGAGGCTGTGAGTGATTTCGCATGAATCGCCTTTTCAATCACCAAGTCCACCATAAGGTCGTTGGAAAAAATTTTCTCCTACTTCTCCTCCTTCTTCTCTTCCTCGAACCAGCCTATCGGGTACACTGTTACATGTGCACAAACATATCTCCTTCGCATCGATCATTTGCATGCTCGTATTCAAGCGGATGAAAATGTCAAAGTACTCCGTCATGATGCCAAGAAAGTATCATTCCTCAGAATGAAAAGAGGAGCGTATAGTCAAACGCAGTCACAGTATTGGTTCGACATTTTCCTGTGTAAAAAAGGTCCAACCAATTTACGGAGGTTGTTGATTTCGATCGATGGTCTCCTTATATCTGTCACTATGCTACTACTGTTGAAGTACTCCCAAACTTCTTTCCTACACCCAGTCGAACACGAGAATGACACTGTCGCTGGAATCGATGCTACTTGTCTGTATTCTAAGGTGTCGGTGTACCTTTCGCGGCATCTGCAACAGCTTAGCTGGATTTTATTCAGTCCCACAGGCTTCACTTATGCAGTTTAAGGGTTATAGTTTTGGATCGCGAACGAAAATGTTATTTCTATCGATAACTCTATGTTGGGTGGTAATTGGGCTTCATTGCCAGAGCTCTGAGAGGATACATGAGGCCTTAAGTGGTTGGAGCAAGCTATTTGGTGATTCTTCGGCTAGTTACCTTCCAAGTTCGCAATTTTAGAGGGCAAAGAGACGTTTACACTTTAAAAATCCAAAAAAGAAAGTGATCCGGGTAAAATCATACACTGTTATAGGCTTTCCTCCATTTGCAAAGACACGCCAATTATCTGACTCTGACGTATTTGGCGGATGAAATCCAGGAGGTGGTGAATGCAGGCTCGAGGCAAGAAAGGGGCGCTATGTTAGCTTCGCGAAAGTTTAATACAGTAGTCGCCGGCTATTAAACCCATGGTTAATAATATCGCCGCTTATTAAGCCCAATTTGGTCTGGGCCCGAGGTGGGCTTAATAGCCGGCGACTGTAGTATTCCATTTCTTATTTTTACTTCTTATAGTGTTGCACTTTCGTGAAATCCACCGTCTTCCCTAATACTGAAACACCAGAGGTGCATGAACAGGCAGCTGGTGAATAAAATAACCAACTCCAAAACACACTAGCGATCTGTCTGCCAAGAAAGTATCCTAGATAGCATCCATGTTCCAAGTCGGGCAGCGTGCATGTCCAAATATCGGTCATGTTGTATTGCTAAATTATTAAAATCAAGTATACCTACTGTTACAGATTAAGTAGGCAGTTTTCCGAAAAATAGATGTTTAATGACCGAAATTAGACGTCCACCCGAATATCTTCCAACACAACTGCCATCAGATCCCATAGAAGAATTTACGCTAGCTTCCAGACTGCTGCATAAAGTCTACTCCTTTGAGTAATTGACCCCTGCCAACTCGGAATCCAGTTTTAGGTCGGACAGGGCGCGTTTATGGATTCGACAGGAGGCAGGCAAAGTTGAATGCATTAGACAGGTTTAAGCTCTGCTCATATCTTTTCGTTAAAAAAATAATACCAGGTCCGTGGTTTGGTGCAGTTGCGAGGGAAAAGGAACAACAGAGTTTTTTTTAGAATGGAATAATGCCCTTTGGGTGCTAGAGAAAAAAGGGAGTATAATCTTTTCTTCGTTTATCTGTGTCTTGTACTATGAAGACTTTGCTCTTACATTAAATGGGTTATCTCCTGAAACATTGAATGAACTTCTGAAGTAAGAAAGAAATTAAGAAAGGATAAATCAGTTAGGTTCTTACCATTGTTAACGATGTGGAATGATCGCAGGATATTCCATCCATTGGTGTGTGGAAGTTAAATTGAGATCCGAAAACTTGTTTACATAATCTAATGTTTGGCATCAATTTTTGGCGCGCCATGTATAAAAAGAGAAACAAAACCAATTTACCTATAGTTTGTTTTACTTTTCTGTTAAGTTTTAGTTAACTTTTTCGCGTATCATTAAGTTTTCTTACTTTCGCTTATGTGTCAGACTTATTTTTAATTTTGTTATTTACTTTATCTTTGTTTAGTTATTTCATTTAGGTTTTAGTTTACTTTTTAGTTCAGTTTTGGATTTTTTAGCCACAGGTGGTTGCTTTTCGAGTTATTTAAGCAACAGTTTATCTTACCTTAGTTTACTTTGCCTACGTTGACTTACTTTAGTTTATTTAACTTATGCATATTTCAGTTCAGTTTTTAGTTTATTTTTTTATTTGGTCATTCTATTTTATTAGTTTAATTTTAGTTTTAGATTAGTTCTAAGTTTGTTAGCTTAACTTATATTGGCTTATCTTTCTTTAGTTAATTGACTTTCAATGTAGTTAATTTTTAGTTTTATTTAGTGTTAACTAACTAGCTTACTTTACTTTAGTTTACTTTGTAATTTAGTTCTAGATTTATTAGTGACATGCGATCTTTATTTTATTTTTGAATTCATTGAACTGTTATCTCGGAAATTCGTAGTTGTTTGCGTTATACCGTAAATTTGAGCATTTGCCGATATTTGCGTAGTTGCATATTTTCTTTATAGCGCACTTTTTGTTGCAAAATTGTGTTCAAATAATTATTCCTATATATTTGTACTATAATACGCCCTACTTTTTTTATTTATACTTTCATTCCACTTTACTATCCAAACTCTTTAATCTCTTTTACCACCGGGGTTTTGGCGTGCTATTTGGGAACCTAAATGTAACCTCCAAGTAAAGCGAAAGTACGTCCTAGATTACAGTTTGGCTCGGATCTGGGCTTTTAGGTGCCATCTCTCTCATTGGCTGAAAAGCATTCTCGTGAACATGACTATTTTATTAGTCCAGCCTTCCACCAACTTCCGATGCCTGCAAATATCTAAACCAATTTTTTAAAAAGGTCTGTCGGTCATATTTTAAAAGAATAGCAGCTTACTTAGTCACATTCTTTTAAGATCAAGAAGGATAACAGTAGAGTCCTCAGATGCAGAGTAGTATAATGAGTATGTGCAGTCTGTGTATGTTTGTCCCTGGATTAGCAGGTGGCTGAGGAATGAGGTGCTTGCTGCATGTCCAGTTTGCCCTTAGGTGGAGAGTACAACTTCTAATGAAACGCTCATACGTATTATGCTACTCGTGCAAAGCTAGTAGGCATGTTCTATTACTATTCGGACTAACCAACAACTGCCCTGTTTTCACCTCTAAGCATGTCATTGACGTAATTTATTCTAATTTTTCTTCGTATCCATATATCTCCTGGCACCTTGCTAGCAATAGGGTGTCAAAAAGTGTTCACTTACCTTTTCTTTAATAAATTGACACTGATAAAGAGACACGTTTTAGCTCAGGTTGGGCGCGCGGAGTTTTGAATTTTATAAGAAGGTGGGAGCACATGAAATAAAGATTAAACAATTAGGTGTATTCAAGATTAGAGCGCCTCCTACTTGGAGTATGTTTCCCGACTTAACCATGGCCTCAACGATTCCCGTAGCAGTTCGGATAAATCAGTAACACAAAAGAGTCTTAACCACTTCCCGGAAGAGATTTTCTAACAGACTAGGTAAACATATTTTGAGTGCTCGTTTACCAACTCCGCGCCTCCTACCAAGTATTTCAGAGAGCCATAGCACTTAATCCTGGTGCAAGATCAATCTACTGATTTTTCCGAAAATCGTGCGCTGTTAACCCTAAATTATAGATTAATTGGACACAAAATCACATTTAAGTCAAGTTTTATCAGGCAGAAGATAAACTTATTACATTTAGAAGGAAAGAAAATCTTATGCAAACTGGTAGAACAAAATAGAAAAACCTTTGTACATATAAAAATACACGTTAGTTCGTTTTGTAGGCCAAACGATAGCGAAAGAAGAAAACAGGAAGTGAAATGGAAAGGTGCACTACCACATTTCGGTAGCTTACGTTCATTTGAAAGACAGTTGGTTAGAGTAAGAAGCAGTACAATTTTATACACCAGAAGATGAGTGAGAGTAGTTCAGGCTTGGTTTTTACAGGGTTTTTTGAATCCGATAGGAAGGCGGACTAAGCGCACCTGGAACATAATGAGGCCTCCGTTGCTATTGGTTAAACATCAGAAGCCACCGGTGACGAAGAATCTCACTGGTTGGTAGTCGCTGGAACCGATTCACTACCAAAAGAGACGAGACCATCTCCTTTGCCGCTGTGGTGAGAAATGAACTTAGTTTCTTAGGCAACAGAATAAGCTCCGAGATCCAAAGGCAAAATGGTTAACGAAGTGAATAATTGTTACAAAAATGTGTTACTGAAAGTAAAATAGTAACACATACAACAATTTTTATTACAAACGATGTGAAATAAACGTGTCACTAAATGCGGAAACAGACCGCTGGCCGCTGGCCGCGGAAGTGGTATTCGTTGGCCTGCCTTTGAAGCCAGTCGCTCATATTTCGTTCTGCCGCAAGGTTGGTTTGGTTAGTACAAAACAACTATGAATACTTCGCTACTCCAGAATGAACAAACAGCAGGAGAGTGCCTATGTTTCAAAATCAAGATTCAGACAGCCTAGAGCTGTTCGAGGATTATGCAGTCTGAGTATTATCAAAGGATGAACACAAAGAACTGTGAAAAAGTAACGCCAATTATTACTTATTTGTCATCCGACCAGTCACACAAGCCTACGTCGATATGGTAAATCGTTCATTAAAACTTTTCATATATAATAAAAATTCTGGTAAACTGCTCTTAATGTATTTAGGGCTCCAAAGAAGAAAATTAACTTGAAAAGCCCCATCTTGATAAGCTCAGCAAGCTTCGCAGAAATAAAAATATCGTGTAAACCAGACCAGACCCTAAACCAAGATATTTGAGTCCACATAAGTTTCGACGTTGAACAGAAAAGATTGAGGACGACAGAATCGTCGGCTCGATAGGCTGCGAAAGCCAAGATAGTAAAGTGCATAAAGTGACACAAAGCTAAGATCCATAAAATATTTAAACAATAATGGTTGTCAAGCAGCATTTACTTTAGCGTTTATTTCCAAGGCGTCCTTACACTCTAACCAGTCTATAGTTCCCTTTCATCCTGCGTGGCTAACATAGACACACTACCTCACTTGTAAATTAAAAATGTTGCCTGTTTTTTGCGAAACGGACCCCCAAATCAGTCGTGGTCTCTGTCTTCTCCATTCGCCGATATAATTTTTGGCGGTCCAAACGGCCTGGGCCCTTAACTGTTTCCCTTTATGTAGGATCGTGACGATAGATAGACCGGAAGCAATTCTACCTCACAATGCCTAATTAGGCATGAGTTGACAGCCAGGCATCCTGTGCCTGCCATACGCGTAAACATTGCATTGTCATCCAACCTGATCAGCGTCCGCACAACTGGTTTACTACGATGTACATTGATTGTGACCTCCTCACAGCATAATTATGTTCATGTATCTGTATTCATAGATGTCGGCTGGTTTTTCTGACAAATCTGTACTTTTTGCATCGACACTCCTGCAAAGACCCCCATTCCACGTGCCAGGAGACACGGAAATGCTCATAAGTTGGTGTAATTTAGTTTTATCAAAAGGGGTTTGGCAGATTTCAATAAGGCATTTGACCCAATTGTGAAAAACCAGGTTGCCTCGGCGGGATTCAAATATACACCAGCAGGGAAAAGCTACTGAGCTACTGAGGCCCCATCGGAAGCCGTGGGCTTAATCACATTTGAGTCGATTTACCCTCTTAGCCTACTGAAATATATTGAATCCACCAATTCTAATGCAGTAAGCTGACTGCCCAAGAAGGGTTTCCTAAGCAATCAATCTAGAATCCACCAGATGACTACTAGTCGTCCGGTCCCGTGGGGTCATTCAGATCGTCTTATCGAATACCCATGGGTACCCGTTGGCTGTAAAGTATTACCAGAAGTTGCTAATCTTGTCTCGTTTGGTAATGTGCGAACTGCACTCATGCGTGCAGGTTTGACTTCAATTCTTGTCCATAGCAATGCTTCTTATGCACTGTTTCGTCCTTTAGAATCTATTTGCTATTTCAAGAATTGCAAAGTGAAAATTCGAGATATTAGTAAAACAGTTGCTCACCTTTACTAACATGGTCCCAATGTGGACTGTGAAATTCGAAGTGGCCTCGTTTAATGAGCTCAAAGAGATCTGCTTGACTCCTTGTTGCGCTTCGAAATGGTGGGTATCCACAAAGAAGTATGTAAAAAATGACTCCCAGCGACCAGACGTCAACCTCAAGTCCATAACCTAAATGACATCGGCACGGAAAAGGAGGTGTTATTTTAAACTGAAAGCAACGGCAGTCAGCTGCCAAACCAATTTAATACAGGTATCGGTTTTGCTTTGAAAAAATTAGAATAAGAAGACGGGCTGAAATACATACCGATTCCGAGTAGCATTTCCGGTGCAATATAGGTCGGGGTTCCACAAGTTGTTCGCAGAGGTCGCGTCACCTCCGTTGCTAGACCGAAATCGGCCAATTTGAGGTGATATTCTCCAGATGCGCTTTTAGTCACCTGCAAATAGGTACTATTCATTAATATTGAGTACATGAGTTTGAGAGGGTAAACTGAATCAAACTGAATTAGAATCAAACAGCCATAAGTATGAGACTAATTCTTTTTTGGTTCTCGGCCTAATCAGCAGGTAATGATCCTAAGAAACCTTTGGTCGCAAGAAAAATCTCAGAAATCATTTTACGGTTGCTTGACTGGACACTGGTATCAACTGCTTTCAGAAATATAGCAAGGCTATAAATCAGTGACACAAAGAATGCTTCACTTTCGACCACAAAAACTTACAAGAAGATTTTCTGGCTTCAGATCTCGATGAACAATACTGTGCGTATGTAGGTACAACAAGGCCTTGGCTACGTCAGTTATCATGACTGACGCTTCCTTTTCAGAGAACCGCCGAAATTTGCTGATCAGTTCAAAGAGATCTCCACCCTGTTAAAAGGTAAAACAAATATCGACTATTTGAGAAGAATAGGTACTGATGAATAGAAACGTAGCTTCAGAGACAGAGGAGGCACCTTATGCGCTGCTGTTAAGTAAAAAAACCGATGTGAACAATGGTATCAATCTGTCGACTTTATATTACGTTACTGTCCCTTGTATATGTACTTCATGTCTTATGCGTATGAAATGCGGGGAGAGAACAAACTGTCGAACTAATGAGAGGCTCGTTGAAATTGTGTCACCTATCCTTGTAAAATTATGGATCGCAAGAGATAAAAACGCAAGTATGCACCCGATATTAAACAGGATATTTTTTACAAATATTTCAATGCTGTCGAACCAATGGATACCTACAATTTAAGTAATACGTCTTCTTGGCCCTGAGCTGCTAACATAATTGTCAAAAACAAAAGCTTGATGTAAACATTTGAATTTCTTTTATAAGGTGAAACATCCTATGAGTATTTATTTAAGAGACTTAAACGAGACTGTAGGAACAAGAGCTCGCGGAAGGGTTTGGAACGCTGTGTACCTCAATGAGCTCCATCACAAGATAGAACTGGGTCGGAGTTTCAAATTCTTCCAGAAGTTTAACTATGTTGTTGTGATTACATCGGCGTAGGATACGAAGTTCCCGCCTTAACATCCGCTCTTTGCCCTCAATACGGAATTTATCCACGATTTTGAGGGCGCAATTCTGACCGCTGCTTCTGTCTCGGGCACGGCGGACGATGGCAAAGTTTCCGTCTCCAATCACCGAACCGACATCATACCGTTTGCCCACGTCTTCTGGAGCTAAAAAGTGAAGGTTAAATGTGTCGACAGTAAGTAGTGCAATCATAAAGTCAGCATAAATGCCAACCAAAAGTCCGGGCATGTAAAATGCCTAGTCACTTTTCTACATTAAGTAGGTGAATAATTCTAAATGCAGGAACACCACAAAAGGTTTTGTTCAGTAAGAGCCAATTCCCAATTCGGAGTAGATCGGTGGATTCAAGGGTCTACAAGTGTTGATCTAACTTTTATCTGAATATTCGTGCGAAAATCCATCAGTTGTCACGGGGTAACCATATTATTCACGAGCTGCCAGCAGACAGTCAGTAATATAGCCTGCATACAGTACGGCCTAGAATTTGTGTAACATGCCGACCCATGCGAAAGATTCATATTCTTTCGCTAATCGGCCTTGATTAAGGTTGTAATACTGACTATCGTTCAGTATATCCTGAAGTCATTTCAGCCATGGTGGGATTCCGGCTTTATAATGAGCTTCTTTCGGACCAATAACAAAACGGTTGTACTGTAAAAGGTGGCTATATAAGTAGTATACACATTTATCATTGATTTTGACGGCCCTTATAAATTCAAATATATTTTATATAAAATATAAACGAAACAATTGTTTCTTTTACTCGTTAAGTGCCATGTTGCGCCTTCTTTTATATTTTATACTTAAAGAAAGCCTACCTTTCGGTTTTAAAAAGTGCTTAATTTTGAGCTGTTTTACGATTGCGAGGTGTTCGTTCATTATACATCGCATCCATCAATTTATTATTGCTGCCTATTATGTGTGTAGCATGCTTTAGGTCTGTCGCGATACTTTATGAGAACTATTTAATTTCTTCCTTAAACCTTATGCAAAAAAGCACCATTCCCTAAACAGAATGCACATAGCGCGCAGTTTATAAAGCTTGAATTCACGTGTAACAGTCGGTAGGTTTAAACATGATTGGAAAATATAGAAAATTTTTAATAAACCGAAAGATACCCTTTTTAAGCATAAAATGTAAAGAAGGCGTAACTAGCTACCAAACGAGTACAAAAATTATTTTTTTCGTGTATGTTTTCCATAAACCATATTTGAAGTTATATGGGCAGTCAAAAACAATGATAAAAGTGCATACTACTCAAGTAGTCACTTTTTACAGTACGTACATTTTGTTAGCGGTCAAAAAGAAGTTCGTTAAAAGCCGACATCTTTTAGTGATTAAAATGACTTCACAATAGACTACATGATAATCAGTATTACAACCTTACTCAATGCCGATTAGCGAAAGCGTATCAATCCTTCGCGTACGTCAGCATGTTACGTGAATTCTAGGCCGTACTGTAAGTATTAACCATACTGGCTGCATACTGTCTACTGGTAATTACTAAAAGTGCAGACACTGTTTGGCCGGTACTCTGCCGCTGCTTGACACAACTGCGAAAGGTTTGCCTCATTGGTGGATCGTCCAGCGTTCCCTACCTACTTTCTGGTAGATAATCCTATTTTTTGATATTGGTACTCTAGTGTTTCTTCGGAAGGGAATCGCTATATACGAGTACATTATTATACTGGATAATTTATAGGCATAGGCTCAGTACTGGTTATCATATTCATATCTACTTCCAGTCTACGCCCATAAACCTTTACAATTGCATCACATTTCGGTCTGTGCCTTTATACTCTTGAATATACTGAGCTGCTCCGAGTTAGCAATTAACTTCTAAGGAAGGTAAACAAACCGAAAACTGAAATCTTAAGAAGAAGATGCGATCGCTCGGACAAGATTTTTATTCGCCTGACGTCTCGAAGTTCGTCGCGGATTCTTCATCAGAGATATTAACATAAACAGAAGCAGACTTATTGTTTATTGTCGTGATTAAAGACGTTCCCGGGTTGGACGCAATGCTGATAACTTGCATATGAATGACCATTAGTGCAAAAGACTTGTTCAGCATTTATGGGGCGTTCGAATTCCTCACAATTAGACGCAATTGCGAAAACAGTATCAATACAAGTGGAGGTGACATCAGATACAGTGTGCGAACGAACTAAATGAACTCGCCTCATGATCTGTTCTCCGCCCAAGGTATCAAGTTTTCATAGAAAGTGGCAAACACGATAAACCTCAGTAGGCACACCCGATCAACATTAGCGATAAGGACTGTGCATCCGCGTAAGGCAATTCTTGCTACAGTTTGTACGCAATTAGGTGCCAAACACGTGCCAAAGATTCGGCCTTCGTGAAAACCCCTTCTCTCTGCCTGCATTGTCAAATCGTCGAGAAATTCCCAAAGCCCCCTCAAGTAACATCCACTGAAACTAGTCTCTGAGTTGGTAGGATTGAGTTACCACAGATAGGGCGTTTAAAAACCAGTGGTAAATTGAGTGCAAATAACTAGACTTTCGCTTGAAAAGGATAGCCAGATTATATCTTTCCTTCTTTCGGTTTCCAAAGCTGTCATGTTCCGGCAGAAATACATGATAAGGTTCGCCAGAATGAAGAACAATCGATGATCATGCACCCCGGTCCATGTTAAGCAGGAGAAAGTTAGGTAGGGGACTCGAAAAGGAACTATTTGAAAAGTTTGTCTAAATGCAGAATATGTATACCATAGAAGTAGTGGACAGAGAGTTAGTGAGACGTAGACAAAAGCAAATCTGCGTTTTTGCATTCTGCGACAGAACTGAATTCATTGGACACTGATAGAAGTCCCTTGACATGCTAACAGTGACCTTAAGCTAGATTCCTCATTGGCAGTTGTTCCTGTTCCTTTATTCTAACTCTGGCGTAAACCAAAGACCGACGCCCTTAAGCATAAACCTAACACTAACGATCCTAACTCCAAACCTCACTTAGGCTCTAAAACAAATAGCAATCACAATCTCAACGCAATATCACCCTCAGCCATGACCACATCCATATTTATCTCTGGAATTAGCACTAGGAAACCTGTTATATGGGAATAACTGTAATCATGCATAATCGTGAATTTACGCAATCGGTGCAAATTAAATAAAACCGCGCACACTACCTAAGTGGTGGTTGCGTTCATGCATTTTAATTAAATAAAACTAGAAGCCGGCGTACTGCAGGACCTTAAGCAAACTCCAGCTATTTTCGAGTTTACACATATCAAAATTCGGCCTAAATGACCCCTATTATTGAATAAAGTTAATTCCATTCAATGGTTGGGGCACTTCGGCCCCAAAATACACCCCAGCTGCAGAAATCCACTGAATTAATTTTACAAAAAATTAATTGAAGGGAGTCCACAACTGAAAGGCGAGCAAGTCGGTTAAGGCATATATGTCATACAAGACTGACATTCGGAGGCACATTGTACAGTGAAAATTGGGCGACAGCTGGAAACTAGTGCCTGCCAGAAATAGACGGAAGAGGGTGGAGGAAGGAATTAATTAACCGGACCAATTTGGGAGATCCCTCGGCTGAATGACAGAGTAATGTGATCAACTGAGTGCAAGAAAAACCTCTGGAGAACGCTTGTATAAAAAACTCAAAGTCTATTTCACTTTTTGTTATCGTTGTTAGCAAAAGGTCTGGACTAAGCCGGCCAACGTAGACCAGCTAGTGATTCTGAAGGTAAGGAAAACAGTGGAGGTCAACTTGCTTACGCTTGCAAATATTTTACCTAATTCTGGTCATTTTTTCGAGTCAGGTGTAACAGCTGCTGAAAGTGTTTCACTTCACGGAAGGCTCTGTTGCCAAAATCGACAAAACTGCTCTTAATCAAGTGATGTCAACAAAAAATATCAAATTTTCAGCAAATCCTTGTCTGTGGCAGCTTCAGCCAGATCCTTTTGAGGATTTCAGATAGGCATGGAAACGAATGAAGAGATTCTAACATCCGAATTTCAATATCAAAACTCAGAGTGATTGGATAGAGAGGAACAACCGGCTGCTAAAGAAGTCGATGGACTTTCTGTTTACATTCTGAATGGTTTCACCCGCCACTACGGATCGCGCTTCAGTTCCACGTCAGAATTCACTTTCTGCGGTTAAAACCCAGTACCCACAGTGCTCGTGTCGAAGGACTAAACATATAACTCACGACTGTGCCCATCTCCTCTTATGAGGCTTTGCAGCGTCCACAATCAAGGTGCCCAAAAATAGGAAAGCTGTGCTCCAATGACGGCAGCTGTAAAGTGGTGGCCGATAGCTAGTGTCCTGCTAAGATACGAGCTCACGTAACGACAGTGAACCCCAATTCCTAGTTTAACTTTTGCGTGACCTTCAAGATGCAGAATTGATTGGCTGCTGTAATCGGCCTTGTAGTCAGCCTGAACACGCTCTCATGTTCGCGGGTTCGGCGTGCATAGTTTAAAGCGTGCCGTTCTGAGCGCGTTATCCCACTCTGCAATGGCGTGACTTGCATGCGTTGTCGGCCTGAAGTTATCCACCCATGCTGCCATACGCGTAAACATGTTTGCGACCGAACAATTCGACGACACAAAATAAATGAACGTTTGTGCAAAACAGGCGAAATTCTAAAGGGGGAGAGGCATCCGGCAGACAGAGCACCGTTCTCTGCGGAAGGTTGGCTCCATGTAGTCGACGTGTCTCTTTCGGATGAGGAAACGAGTTCCGTATGATCGCAGCGACTATTTTGGTGGTAATAAGTTATGTAGGTAAAGACAGTTCTAGGTATCCGAGTATCTCATGATCCACGATTTATGTTTAACTGGACAGGAGATAAAATGAAAACTCTTCTTTTCGCATGCAAACATAGCACATCCATTGAAACAAATATTTTGAACGGAACCAGGCGATAAAACTAAATTAAAATTACCTTTTATTTACTATATTTCAGTTGCATCTAAGTATTCTCTTGTCAATATATAGGTTGTATAAGTTAACCTGCTTTTAATTTGATGTAACGAATAGTTCTTAGTAGATTGAATGATTACTTTTTATTTGCTATCGCTTGATGCAAAATAAATATTTTCTGCATAACTATCGCTCGCATATTACAGAATTTTGTGGTTAGGCGATATTCTGGGGAAACTTGTAAACTATCCTTGACAATCTTTGATGAACATTCGCCGACCATTAATGGATCTCACTTGTCTCGCAACGCCGCGAGCGGCGCACCACTTGGGGCAAAGTATGACTGGCTGACGACGCCTAATAAGCCAGAAATGGCCATTTTACCAGCCTCCCTTTTCTTTGCCGGCAATGCTATCTGCCCATACTACTATCTGCTATAGCTGCTGCCAGGGTCCGAGAAATTAAGGCCCAAGGCAAAGGCAGAGCGGGACAAGTGAGTTTCATTAGTGTTCGGTAAATGTTCCTAAACGAGTGTCAGTAGCACCCGACATAAACGCCTCGTGGCGGGGCTAAGACGCCGGCGTCAAAGAGATAGCTAAAAAGTACCTGACTGCTAAACAGAATTTTGCTTTCTTTTCTGGACAGGGACAATTTTGCCCTGCAGAGCGCTCAACAAGTCACTCGGCTGGAGCAATGTCGCCACCAAATTCGTAAACCATTAGAACGTACCTGGATTGCAAGAAGGCTGAGGACAGCCCAGATGTTAACCTACAGCGTGTTTAATTTTTACGGCTACAAACAATCCAAGCTTTGGAAATATTACCCTGATCTGTTAAACTACAAGAGCTCTTTATTACAGATAAGCCTGACTGTAAAAGCTCTTACGAGGAGGAACCTATTTAGGAAAAATGCATTTTCTCTCTCAAGAAACTCCTGACGATTGTAGCCTAGTTACCAAATGTTGAGGTCAATTTCAGAATTAACTTCGTAGTATATTGGTACCTTGTTTGCTAAGACGGCTAGTTATAAAACTTCAAACCAAGTTTGGAAGTGGTTTTGGCGTAATTCAAGAACGTGCAGCCTAGGGTCAAAATGATGAGGTAAGAGAAGGTGGAAGTCGAATTGTTTAACGGTGTTTTATTTTATGCTCTATTTCTGAACCAGAAGACTACAATAAGGCGAGTGCTGAAAGCAAAATTCCGCCATTTGCGAAAGACTTGTAATAATCCGCAAATCAACGTTAACTAGGGTCGCCATACGGATTATCATGCAGTCTAATCTCAAGTCTTTTATGTCACATCAGGATGCCGGCATTTTAATGAGCTTTATACTAACCACTTACAAGAAGTAAATTTCTTAAAAAATGGCTACTTAATTAGTATGCATTTTTATCATTGATTTTGACTGCCTTTTTAATTCCAATTTATTTTTTAAAAACATGAACGGAAATATGTTTTCATACACTCATCTAGTAGAAAAGTTTGCCTTATTTAAATTGTCTTCTTATAGATAGGGTAACTTTTGATTTTAAAAAAACTTGCTAAATTGCCGAATAATTTTGAAATTTACTGACTGCTGGACCTGAATTTAAGGTTTCCAAATCGTATAATTTGTACACTCTGCTCAGGGAAAAAACGTTTTTGCCTACAGATTGAGGAATAGGTCACATAGTTCTCATAAAATTAAGCAATAGTTGAGGATTATGCTGTATACATTATAGGCGGCATTAGTAAATTAACGGAGAAAATGCATTATGAATGACCAGCTTACAGCCGTAAAATATCTCATAAGGAGAAACACTTCTTAAAATGAAGGATACCCTTTGTTAAAGTGGAAAATATAGAGAAGGCGAAGTTTCCTACCAAACGACTAAAATAAAAATATTTTCATGCATGTTTTTCTAAACTAAATTGGCATTAAAAAGCAGTCAAAATCCATGATAAAAATGCATACTATTTAAGGAGACATTTTTTTACAAAATCTACTTCTTGTAAACGGTCAAAAAGAAGCTCATTAAAAAGCCGGCATTCTGACGTGACATAAAAGACTAGAGATTAGTTTGCACGATAATCAGTATTGCGACCCTAGTTAATGTTGGTTTGCGGATGATTACCAGTCTTTCGCAAATGGCGGAATTGTGCTTGCAGCACTTGCCACACTGCACTTTTCGATGGGTCCTATTGCATAATTAATTGTGTGCGCAAAAGAATCTTCTGCAAGCTCCGAGTTCAGAATGGCCAACAAAAACCCAGCTACCGGTATCTTTCGACGCCTCCTCTTTCCTTTTTCCCCCTCTCCCTAATTGCCGCTTAATTAGCCGCTTGCTTCTACCCCCAACCTCCCTGGACTAATTTGCCTTTAATGTTGAACGTTATTTACCAATTTTACCTTTCAGACCTTTCTTCTCCTCCCATATAAATGTAACAGCCTGATGAAAATTTATTGAAAGTATATGCACGCTTGCCAATGGCTCTTCGGATTTCTGTGATGGGAATTTTTGCAACCTTATAAGTAATTTTGTCAATAGGGTTTAAATACATACTATTTCTCTTCAAAAAGGTCTCCTATATGTGAACATGACCTTGACCCTTTTGGGTAAAAGTTGTCTTGCAATCCAGCTGCAGCTTTAATGCGCACATTTTGCTACTGAACCATGTCGGGTGTGGGTGGAGAGGGGAGAAATGAACAGATGCAATGCAAATTTGTCTCACAACAACTCAGTTCGCGCGTGAGTCCATGTTACACGCCCCCGACTCTCTGGTGGACTTCTCGCGTGCGACGGTAAAAAGGCATCACGTGTATGCGGACATTGCATGTAATATATACTTCAAAGTTTAACTGACCACACCAGCTTAACTTGCCTTTGTTAACCTAGGCCCATGACAATCATAAGTGCTTTCGAAAATACCCCTAAACATTAGTTAAATCTGCAGACGTAGACAACAACTTGATCAGCCAAATGCGAGCCACAGCTATGAACATCATGTAGATCGAGACTATTAA
>UYRU01041801.1:18333-30803 GCA_900617775.1 Dibothriocephalus latus | reverse complement strand
GACAAAAAGGCATACTACTTAAGTAGTCACTTTTTGTAGTACATGCTTTTTTGACGGTCAAAAAGAAGCTTTTTGAAAGCCGGCATCCTGAAGTGTATAAAATATGTTGAAGATTAGGCTGTATGATCATCTCTATTACAACCATCCGCAATTAATATGTTTCAATCGAAAACTTATTTCAGAATTCCGGCAGTTATTGCATGAGAAAGTGAACCTACTGTATAATCAAATCGACTAACGTAAACTTCCGTTGCTTATGTTACTGATCCTTCTAGACCAATAAAAATAGTTGACAATTCCTACTGGCGGAAATTCTACCTTAGGCTGGCGGAATTCATTTTCAGGCAGGCTTAAGCAGGCGGAGTTTATTCTAGGCGGCCCCACAAGACAGTTTTACCGTTTTTCTAAATAGTAGTGCACCTCATGTTACCTGTGGTTCTGATTTAGAATAAGCTGCCACTGATCACTGTTCAAAGGTGCCACCAAGACTGGTCAGTCAACCGAATGTCAAATAATAGAAGTCTAACATTCGTCTTCAATTTTCCTATACAATATTAGGGCTGTGAGAGTGTTATATAGCATAGTCAGCCGCCAAGTTCACTTGATCGGAAAACTAAAAAACTATGTCGGGATCCCTGAGGAAGAGCGATATTTACGTAAACTGGAAAATTCCACAGCAGCAATCAGAGCTTCTCACACAAAACCCTGGGCAACTGCACGCCCTTTAGGACAGAAAGGGAGAAATTCAGTCTGTATGTAAGAGGCAACAAACCAGTCGATTTGGTGATACTTAGCCCTTGGGAAAGGAGAGAAACTTTAAGAAGGCTAAAAAACCTACATACCGCAAATTTCACAGGGTTGAAAATTCTTACGTCTTTCGGAAATAGAGGCAGCCGGCACGGTCACAGATAAGGAAGTGCAAAAGCACTGCTAAATATAGTTTTCGGAGGCATTAAAAAGATTTTGAAAAGAGGCCTACTGGCAGTGGTTATATTCCGAGTAAATGACGGCAACCTCGTCGTACAATGGCGAAAAGGGGTTGAAGGGCGGGTATAAACATAAAAGATGCCACTGTTGAAAATTTTAAAAAAGATTGTAAAAAAATACTGCGAGGCACAACAGGGGAATACATGAATTTTTAATGGGTCATTTCTTCAAGTAACAAAACGGGTACCATGATCCACTACAGCAATAGGTAAGCAGGCCTTACCTCCATTTGAAACACGTTTCTACGGTTGTCTTTGAAAAATCAATCATTTCTATTGGCCTGAAAAATTCAATAGGGTTTTTATCACCGATAGAAGCAAGTTCAGAAGAAGAAGATGCGAACACTGAAACAAGAATTTTATTTTCCCGACGCTTCGGGTTCTTTCAAGAATAACCTACAGCGGTGGTTACAATAGTAGGCATGCAGATGGCTGGTATAAAAAATATAAATACCACGCAACCAATGCATGTCTCATACTATTCTATAGATACATATGATTAAGGATTCTCGATAGAATCCGAAACGTCAGAAAAATTGAAATCTTGTTCCAGTGTTCTTATTTCTAGTTGGCTATTTATCCTCGCGGTTTATGTATTCATTCTTTGGTTAATAGAAGGCCAGATATGCGCAATTTTAGAGAGACATGATGGCTTACTTGAAAGAAGTGATGTAAGATAGACAAAAATTCATTCTGATTGAAGGATGTTTCTACAAAAGTGACTTGGCGCAACATTTAAGAACTGGGAGACGTAACCACTGTTTATTGGTCTATCTGCTCGGATTATCACTGTAACACAGCATCAGAGGCATTCGTAGACAAATGGAATGGAAACACAAGGAATGCAGCATTTATAGGATACAGTAATTATTTTAGCACACCCCTACGGTAATTAACAGCACCGGCGTTTTTCACCGCAGCCACTAGTGGCCGTGATTACATAATCGTTGTTGATTCTTGGCGTGATACTTCTTCTGCAGCTGAGGATGCCCTATAAACAGCACCGTATTCTACTATGTATAGGTAATTATTTCGTTTTAGTTTATTATATAGTTTTATTAGTTTTTGTTTAGTTTATTTAGTTTAATTTTATAATTATATTCGTTAGTTATTTTTAAATTTTCCTCCTCCCTGATATGCTCAACCCGCATAACCCTTATTACCGAAACCACAGTTTTCATATTACTCTGGTTTTGTTTATTATGAATCTTTACAATCTTCTGCAATTTGGCTTGTTGTTACTGGAACGGTTGGTCATCCACGCTCTTCCCGCAAGGCTATCTACTCGGCCCAGGCAAAGTCTCAGCGCAGTATATGAGGGGGGGAGGTGGGAAGTTATTGAGCTGGGGGATGGACTGTGAGCCGCCGAATCAAAACCCAAGCAGCTAGCGTCCCACGCAGTTGTCACCATTTGTGAGAACTGCAGAATTCAATTTTTGACTGAGACCCGTCGCATGAGCGCGACGTTACAAATAGGCATCCTTTCTTTGCATCGCGGCTGCAGTTTCGGCCTTTCGGAGAACAGCAAACTACAGCTTTCGATGCTTGTGATAATAGTTCACCAGCTTTCACACAAGCAGTATCCCAAATTGTGAAGAATACCCACTATACTGTAGAAGATAACAGGAGGAGTAAGTCAGCAAGGAAACGCATTTCGTGAAATCTAAAAGAACACGGGATATTCTGGCATCCTAATGTACACCGAATTCTAAAATATAGGCTACAAGGAGGTCCTTATTAATTAAAAAAAAATAATATTTGCTGTGAGAATTGGAAAACGTAGTAGTTCTATGCCAGAGAAGCCGTTTGCGAACACTCACCGATCGCTTACGGAACTCATTCGTCGCTTACTGTCCTGGGGCTCACATTCGAGCCCCGTCAGCGGCCGCACAGCGACCAGTACCATAGACAGTTGAGCATAGTCTACAAGGCCAAGAGAGACTAGAATAGACACTTATGGTTTATTAGCCAAAATCAGCTAGTCATAGCCAATCCTAAGTAGTGCAGCACCCGATGCAGCACCTTTTTGAGCATCAGGTGGGGCCCTACTTGGGGTTGGGTACGACTGGCCGACAACGGCTAATGAACCAAAAGTGGCCATTTCAGTCTCCCTTGCTTTCGCTAGCAATGTTCATCGACCTATCGGAGACGTCATTTGTTATGTTTTAGGGAATGTAACCCATGCATAGCCGAGGTGATTGCAGGTTATACCATAAGAAATCCGAATTCTTGAAAAGCTTGTAGCAGCAGAAATTGAAAACTGAATTTTAATCTTCATAAGAGTTAGTGGGCTCCATTAAGCAGAAGGAATTTTAGCAATATAATTTACACTTAATGGTATGAAGGCAAAAAATAACAATTTTCAGGTTTCCCTTGGTTGCACAAACTTAGAAAATGTAAAGTTTAGGTCAGGTTTCGTTAAACAATTTATACAAAGCGTAATTCATGCCTCTTCTTGCTTTTTGAGTAATGCTCTGTCACTTCATTGCGGTAGTTAGACCATATTTCGATGCCAAACGCAAAATGTGTCTGACCGCGTGCAGGTGAGATATAAACCCATTACCCAGCGCAACTGTCGTGTGACCTCAGCTCAAGGCAGCCTTTATTCGCTCTCTGTGTGGTGGGGACACTGAACAAGAAGGACTGGACAGGATGAAAATACGGCGTGAATGCACAAATGCTCGCGGAAGAGCGGGAATAGAACTAGATATTATTTGCAAACCTCTGAACGCCCGAATCCATCTACCAGTGTTTGCTGTATATCCTCAGGCAACCTGCTAGGATGTGTGGTTTCCCTTCGGTAAATCCGCATTTGGAGTCGGTGACATTTTTGGAGATTCATTTAGCAGTGGCTATCTTCCCCATAAGTGGTAGGACAATTATGCAATGCACTTTTAGAGGCAACCCACTGAAGCGTAATGATACAGATCATCGGTCAAGACGAAACTAAAAAAAATATACCTGCCGATGAATCAGGGAGTATCGCTTATGACTATAAAAATCTACGCGATATTTGTATCTTTTGGAATGCAAGCAGTCTCTTTACTCTTTTAATCTGCACCCAACATTTTAAATGTTCTATATTGCCGTATAAAATGGGTTTCTAGTGCTCGTGGATCGGTGAAATAGGTGTGTGTAACGGCTTGGGGCTTATGAACAGCACAACTCGCCCGAAGAACGTGTCTTACATAAATTAATATGCCACCATCACAACTGCTATCTCCCTTAAAAGCTTATAGTCTATTATGCTTAAAGAAAACATAATCAACTAATACATGAACATACGCTTGTATTATTTAATAATATGGAGGAGCATGTTTACCTAAAATTTGCTTAACTTGTCTCTGCGTCTCCGCCTGTCGTGAACTTTTACTTCCCCAGGGCCGCTCATGGAGGCGTAACTGAAATTCTGACATGTGACTTTTTTGTGAGAAAGGACCACCTAGAGGAGGTTGAAATATCGCTTACCATGCTGCCTACTCCTTAGATATTTACGTCGCATCGGGACATCGGCATTTAAATGCGCGTCTTTCGGGCCTTATTAAAAACTGCCTCTTACGTGTTATTAATTTCTTCTTTTTATTTTCAATATTCTTTTAAATTCAATTATTTTGCAGAGGATTCTTTGCAAGAACAAACAGATTTTTGTCGATACTAGGATGCTCAAAGATCTGGTCACGAAACATGCCCGTCCCGTTGGACTTTTGAGCTCAAACTAGAGCACTTGCAGGCAGTTGAATAGCTACTTATAATGTATGATGAAGTGGAACCAAGAATTGCAAGAAAGAACGGAAGGGTCATCTCTGGCCTATGAGTCCTCAGCAGCCAGTCATTCCCAATTCCAGGGGGTGGCGACCCCCGAGATTTAAACCTGTGACCTTTGGTCATGAAGTGCAATGGTCTACGATTGTATCAAGGGCCCGCTGGCTTTGTCAGTTGCGATCCGGAATATAATGGTAATAGGGCACTCCTTGATATGCTCTTAAAACCGACGAATAACATGGAGCCATTAAGGCAATGCAAGTCATATAGGGTTTTCGGTAATCAGTCAACATTTCACAAGGCACTCTCACGAGCTTTACGTGAAATTAGTTCCATTTGCTAAATCACTTGGGGAAAAATATAGATAAAATCGGTTAAGAGAACGGCTTTTACGAAAAAAAACTATTCAGTATTAGATTCCTTAAATACTTGAGCAGAGCTATGATAGCTGTTTCTCCGACGTCCCGAAATAGATTATCCGTTACGTAGAGATAGTGATTTCTAATCAAACAAACACAAGCTGCAATATAATTCAAGTGATGTTCTTCAAGAAAAAACTAAACAGAAACCAACAGTTTATTGAAACCAAGAGCAAACAGTCTACTCAGTGCCGATGCGTTTATACAATTCAAAGAAATAAAAGAGATAAACCAGTTCGCTCTAGCACAAAATATCCATGCGAAAAGCAGTCTCATAATTTCGTTTGATATTTGATAACTCCGCTACAAATCTAAATTCAAGGGTCCTGGGCAACAAAAAACATAGACTGAAATATAGAAACATAGAATTTCGGCCCTGGATTCACTAAAAGATTTGCCGAAGTTACTGCAACCGATACAGTCAAGTGCAGCCAACTGGAAGGAGGAATGTTTGAAAGCTGACAGCGAGAACAGGAACATTCGTCACGGAGACGTGAGACGGCTCTGGTCCGCACAGGTAATTCTTTTTATTACTACCCCCCTCCTCCCCCTCCTTAAAAACAACTTGAAGCTTGGGGATAATAGGGCGTTTTTCACAACCACTGAGCTTCCCTTTTCTGTACCGGAAAATCCCAACTAGTAATCTCATGTGCTGTTTTTTTTCAAGGGAATTCATGTAACAGAGTTCTGATGGCAATTAACACAACCACAGGTTGTCTGTGGACTCGTGCTATCTCAAATTTTTTTGAAATAACAGAAACTCGTAGTATTTTGCGCCTGATATATTGATCCGTGTTGGCTGCCTCTAACGACTGGTGTGAGCGGGAATTCGGGGAAAAAGGTAACCAAAGTTCCTGTTCGAACACTCACGTTTCTCTGTTTGCAGCAAACTTGTTGAACGCTAGAACGGTAAAGTAGAGAGAGATTCAACTCCGTCTCTAACATAGATGCCAGTGTAATCATCTGGAGTTTATATATCAGAGTACCTTGCGTGCAGTGCTCATGAGCCGAACCCCTTTTGCTTGCGTCAAGCAGCAATGAACTTTAGATGAAACACATCTTGAGACGCCTGACCACTAGTTACGTCAAACTTTTGGTGAAATCGCCACTTTATAACTGTAAAATAATACGTAGTTGCGGAAAATATGTGGTTACTTTGGGGTTGCCCAATACACCATGCGGACAGAAGATGTACCAGTTAAATTATCACACACGTAATTCATCGATATTCTGTCGCTACAAGGCACAGAGGAGGCTCATGAGTGGGTCCCCATCATTTCCCGCGTGCTTTCTGGTAGTAGATGCTGGAGAACCCAATGATGAGGTGAATCCCTCACAGTTATGCCATGCAGTGGCAGAATATCGGCAAAACGCGTATTCGGACTTTAAGCTAGTACACCTACTGCCAGTAGGGCGTATAGTGTGTCCTCAATTTATACTACTGACTGTCTGTTTGGAGTCAAATATGTGTTATATTAACATTTAGTATTTTTACTTATTTTGTATTAATTTACCTCTTTTTGTGCTCGCTTACCTTAACCAAATTTATATTTAACATTAGATCCGTGACCTATAGTATAGCCATTATCTGAATTTAGAGTTTTTATTGAAAGCTATTCATATTTTAGTAAACAGTAAGTTATGAACCAACATATACCTTTTTTTACTTATGATTCTTAATTTACCACTGTAAAACTTGGGGACGCCGCATGCGCTTATTTCGCGCAACAATAATTTTCTTTTTTTTACTAAGGGAGTTCATAAGACAGACAATTTATTGTACGATTGTGCTGCAACGGCAGCTATAGATATCCAATTTATAGCTGCGCGTGATGGCCCTAGAATATGCTAATCTTTTCAGGTTACAGATTAATACCTTGGGAAATTAAAAGGCTACAATGTACTTATTTCACAGATGTCGTAAGATTCGCGTCCTAAGTAAGCGTTAGGCGATTTTACCTGTAACCCATTCCTGTACCAAAGCAAGGCATTATTAGCTTAATATTAGGTAAGGTAAATTATATAATACTTAATATTTCCTGCTGGGTGACTAGTCTGGCGCTGTATAGCTATAAGCGCACTTATTTTTTTCGTCCACTATAATGCGGTTTTAACCGCACGATAAATTATGAGAAATTCCGCTTCTATAGACAAATATTCACCTAACTGCCTTTGTCCCACTCCCATTTAAGATTTACTCAGAAGTTTGTCTGTTTGAAAAGCTATTAAATGCAATGTCAGTGTATACATACTGGCCCAGAGATATCAGAGTACTAAGACCGTAACTCTTGTTCCCATGGAAGATGAGCCGAATTTACTAATTAAATATAGCTGGCGCTTATAAACAGAAGATTTAAGCTCCGTCGAAACACGCTTGACTTGCTCATTTAAGACATCGCTAAAGAGGAAGCTTTTAAGTACACATAAACCCTTACCGAAGTTGTTTGTGCTCAAAGCTTCTGTGTTTCAATTCTGTTAGAAGAGATCGGGTGGAAGTCTGGTTTATTTTTCGTAGTTAATTATGTAATTATTCTTCTACTTCAAAATAACAAGGAAACTAATATGCCTGCTTTCGTATGACTGGCACGATAGGCTGCTCTATGTGCGTTTGACCCTTTTTTCAACACTGCTTTATCTGCGATGCACGTATAGGCTACGATCCTTTCTTCAAACAAAAATACCCAAAATAACAGCAGTGTCAGTGAGAAGCTAAAAATCTAAATTTGGTCAACTTTACCAATTTTCTGAAGCCAAGTATCTTAGAATACGGAACACTAAGAAAGCACGTTGCTCCAGCATGAGAGGAATCCCTAATCATTTTAATACCCTCGGCGCTGGATTGCTGTGTCCAGTTTGGAAAAAAAGACTGCTAAAATATTTCTAATCTGTTGAGAAAAATGCCTAAGTGCGCGACTTACTAGAAGGAATTGGATATAACAATTCCAGTATTTTCATCTTTACTAAACTCACTTGTTTGCTTGCGTAGAAAATTTGGTCAGTGTGAACAAAAAAGGGAACTTAAATGTAGGCATATTAAATACGGAATACTTCAGTAAATGGGTTAATTATTTTATCCAAAACAGCATCTGAGAATATACCATCTTCTCCAGGAATTCATTTTTTGGCCTGTAATTTATGTTAAACAGAGGTAAAAGTTGTTCAAGCACAAATAATTACATATCATATTTGTACGTCCTAAGCACAGGTGTTTCTCGTTATCATCTAATCTGCAGATAGCAGGATCATTTTGGCAGGCGAGATATGAGATGCTTTTCAGCTTAGCCGTGATTGCTGTACCGAAGTTCTACTCGCGCCTACAGCTGATCAGATAGCGGCGGGATTTGAACACTTGCACCCGATAGGTTAGTTAATTAGCTCTAATATTTATTCTTATTATTATCCACATCACCATAGGTCACATCAGGTTGATTGGGCAAAAATTTAAAGTTCCGGCTTTGGAGATTTCGCAGGAGGAGTTTTATCCACTATCACAAAAAAATTAGGCAAATAAGCAAACAACTGAATATTAAGGGGCTAGTAGGTAAAATGTGCTTCCAAAATTAGGAGGGAAACGTATGCTATCAATTAAAAATTTTTTATATTGTGCGAACTGTATTTTAATTTTGTTGTATCATTTTTTAGATCGATTAGGTTTATTTATATTTATGTAGTAAGATAGAATATGAGAGCTTCGTTTGCGCGACTCTTTTAATTCCGTGGTAATATTGGAATTCATTAAAATGCTGAAGCAATATGTAAATATTCACGAACGGACAGATTTAATCTTCCCAAAAGTTCACAGGTTAAGCCACTTGTTTTGCTTTGTTTTCAATGTGCTTTACTGCTAGATGACCTGACTCCTAATTCTGAAGTGATTTTATTGGTCCAACGCAATCAGCCAATAGCGAACGCCCAAGTGAGATCACATTATAAGCGGCATAAAAGTGGTGTAGCATCGGTAAAAATGTCAAAATATGGAAGACAGACCGTTCCCACTGATGCAGCCGTCTGGATTCACCCAGTTACCAGAATGATTGCCCTTTTCCTCTTTTTTCTCCAGCGCCTACTGCTGGGAGTGCAGGCATTGAGAAACACCAACGGTCTGAATGCCGGTTTCATCAACTTCATCGTTTCGGAGGGTGCGGCTGTTGGCGAAGTGGTGGGTGTATTAAACGCAGCCGACCTCTTTAACTTCTCCTCCCTCCACAGAGCTACCACTGAAGACAAATCAAAACCCTCCGCCTGGTTCGTCCTTCAGGACACCACCTACTTTGGACTCAGAGGTCCTGATCAACAGACGGTGGTGGTAAATCGACTGCTCGATCGAGACACTGATCGCAAACTCTGTACTGGGCCTGATTGGCCGGAGATCTGCGCTTGGTCGGGAGTGCTTTTTGCACGCAATGGAATTGTCCTGAGTTTGCGCATTACGGTGACAGATGTGAATGATAATATCCCCCAGTGGCCCGAATCCAGTCTCAGCAAATCTCGCGCTGCCGAACACAAGGAGGCCGCCATTGAGCTGTTTATCGCCGAAAATTCCCCGCCCAACAGCGTTTTTGATCTACCTCTGGCAGAGGACAGAGACTACGGCAAAAATGGCATAGTTAAGTATGAACTGGTTCAGGGGCGTGCCGGCAGTGAAGTGGTGGGCCTCTTTGCGCTAGAATGCGTGCCCGGACCCAATGGTGTGATCCCCCGGATCAAAGTTCTCGGGGCACTGGATCGTGAATCACAGGAGGAGTACGAGATGGAGATTGTGGCCTTGGATGGTGGTGGTCAGCGCGGCACGGCGTGCCTACGGTTGTACATAATGGATGAAAACGACAATGCGCCGGTGTTTAAATACCTGCAAAACCTGTCACCTGAGGAGGCCCAACGGACCCGCTTCACAATTGATATCAACGAATCTCTGCCGGTGGGATTTGTTCTGCCGGAACACCCTGTAGCCACTGATCTCGACGCTGGCGATTTCGGCCATGTACGCTACCGTTTCGCTCTCTCCACACCCCACTTTGTGCGACGGGATTTTGCCATTGATGCGGGGACAGGCAGTATCATTGTGCAGAATGCTCTCGACTGCGATGCCGGGGGCATCTCTGAGTATGCTTTTTCCGTGATTGCTGAGGATGGCGGCACACAGTCGCTGACCGCGGTGGCAAATGTGGTCATTCATGTACAGGATACGAATGACAACCCACCGCTGATTACAGTCACACCAGTCAAGCCGCTGCCGCTGGATTCCGCCTACTCCACGGAGGATTTGCAGTCGGAAGATGATGACTCGAAAGATGGGTTTGGGCTAATTGAAGAGAGTCCGTCTGGTCAACTGATTGCGACAGTAGCTGTGAACGATCCGGACGCAGACCTTAACGGGGAGTTTACCTGCGAGCTGAGTGAGGCGCGAGACTTTAGCCTGAAATACCGACCCCTTCTGAGATCAACGACAGTCTTTCAACTCTTGTCGGCACGCCGGTTTGACCGGGAAGCCGAGCCCACAGCCTCAGTGACAATAATATGCACAGACAAGGGCAGACCCGTGCAGGTTTCGCGAAAACAACTCCTGGTCAGCATAATTGATGTGAACGACAACCAGCCGCAATTCGTAAGGACTCACTACGAAATTTCGGTAAATTGACTTCAATGTTTTTTTGAAAACAATTTTCATTTCAATTCTTCGCGTATTCTGCTAACATATTTTGGAGCCGTGTGTTTGAATACCTTATAAGTATTTAGAGGACTGCTAAAGTTAGCTGTGTCAAAACGTTGTGATAATTTCTCTGCAGACGGGAACAGGTCGGTTTTATTATTTAGCTGTTTACTGTGATACTTGACAGATGGTCTCCTTAAGCCGAAAATATAGAAGGTTAGAACTGCCCTTTCTGAGGACAAAACATCTGTCAGGTTTAACCGAGGGACTTTGAACTTCCGTTGTGATCAAAGACATGCACCCTTAGAATTGAGACGGAAACAAAGGCAAATAATTTTTTGAAACCGCATCTAACAGATTTTACCTTTCTCTACACTCTAGAGGTAAGAATCAAAACTCTTTTTACCGAGAGGAAATCTAAAACCTCTGCCATATTGCAGACCAAATAAGACAAAAAACTCTTCCCACTTCCATGAAAAATATAGTTTACTTATTTGACTCAATTCTGATGAACTTAACAAATCCGATGGGATTCAAGCCATGAAGGAATAGACAAGGTTTGATTGCAGCCAAACTACCTCTCTAGTCTACTGAAACATTTGGAATCCATCTACTTTAATACAGTAAGCCGAGTGCCGAGGCAGGTGGGCCCTCGTAGTTTAGCTAGTCAGAGCATTGACTGAAGACAGACCTTGCGCTTATTATTTTGTGTGCAACTTTCTCCGAGACCACTAAGGTTTCCACATTTGGGTCAAATAACTTATTCAAATGCATCAGAGCACCCATTACTTATCGTTACATTAGTTTCCCTAAACCCTATTGACCAGAGGGAGTATTTTTCCGGAAAAATCTTCTTTGAGACGCTTGAGTTCGAAAGAAAAGAAATAATTCTTAGACGCGTCCAATATTACAGGGCGCTGTATAGCTCTAAAGAGCTAACTTCAAATTCTGGCTTTACATTCCCGTCTTTCTGTTCTTTTCTATTCCGATGCAAAAAATTACAATCCAGTACTTTCACAATATCTGAGAGTACACAGTCCCTTAAGAAAAAGCGAGCGTTTACTCGTCAGGTCCTTTGGGTATTTCCACTGACACGCTTATTGCTAATGACAGACAACGTCTATGAGGCGTCTCAAGGGCAAATATTCGTCGCTCGGTCGCATGCTTCCTTCTTTTACTAAATACCACGAGTGTTTTGCTCAGGCTAGTAAGCACCTAATAAGGTTATGGAGAGAATATTACAGCCTAAAAATTTAGAATAAATTTTCCGTGGAGCATTTATACAGAACTCGGGGAAATGTTTAAAACAACATCTTAAATACCTTATAAGTTTTTATATTTCTCATTAAACTTCAGTAGAAGGGATTTCACCGCTTTATGATCTTTTGCATAAAACCCGATTAACCGAATGGTTTTGTTGATTTTTGGCAGCATTAGCTTATGTAGGCCCACTCATATAGCCCTATTCCCAGCATCTTGTCCCCCAAAAACGGTTTTTATAGAGTATTGGATGGTGAGGAAATGGGATAGGCAGAGAAGGAAATTTTTAGAAGTAAGTGTAAAGTGAAAAAAATGTAGTCGATGTTGCTTCCCGCGGCCGCTGGGAGTAAGTTGTTCCGCTTGTAAATTGAAGGAGTGCGCGGCGCTTCGCGC
>UYRU01041801.1:6061-16957 GCA_900617775.1 Dibothriocephalus latus | reverse complement strand
TCAATCACTGCTCCCGACCTCGTCCCCTCCGGTTTTCTTGACTGCGTCTAGACACCGGCCTAAAGTTGATGAGGGAGACGAGATTGCGGTAGTTGCTGCACAAGTCTACACTATTCGCTAAGTCACGCGTAAGTCCCCGTCCCTGTGCACGTCATGCTACGGGACAATCAATGGGTGTAGTCTTTTGCGACGGACGAACTTCCGTCTGACACACACCTAAAAGGGATGCGTTTGGTAATAAGTTTAGACAGACCAAGTCTCTTATCGCAGAAAATTCCACGCGTCATCTACCAATCAGGTGCCAGTCTCGTCCTTTGCGACAAATTAACCCCACGCATAGAGTTTACACGCTTAATTGGTCAGTTTATATTAACTAAATAAAATGAACTTATTTTACAATCTTTAGGGTGAGGTAGTCCTTGACACTGTTTCTAGTAGACGATGAACGATCCTATTTATGCTGTTTTAGTCCCCTGAGAACAATGAAGTTGACGCAGTTGTCGGACGTATTCTCGCTAGAGATATCGACGCGGGTGAAAACGGCCGGATTACGTACTCATTGCTTTGGCCGTCCGAACAACACCGGCAGCTTCTGTCCATCAACGATGCCGGCGAAATCATCGCCAAGGAGCGGTTGGATCGCGAGCAGATGCCTGCTGGATTAAAGTTCTTAGTGAGTTGTATACAAAATTATGGGTCAAGGTGGGAGACCATAGAAAATATTCTTGAACTATAGAAATTATAGAATGACAAAATGTAATTGGCGTTTTTTGAATATGAAGGAACTGCTTCTCATTTTCATGATAGAAATGTCGACTTACTGCTAATACAAGTGAACATGCGAGTCTCAGGTAGTAATTGCGAAGAAGATGACTCAATCGCTCTAGACTAACTCTAAGAAAATTAGTCCGATCTAACGTAATAGCACAGAGGCAGAACCACGAATCTGTAATAAACATCTTCTACACCGTAGCTTGAGTGACGTGAACCCTAATCAGGTCTTATCACTTGCATATAATGTTCCAGCCTTTTCACTATTACTAGAATGTTTCCACGCTTACCGGTCGATTTGGTGAGCGTCTTTCTAACTTCAATGACAGTTGCGCTCACGAGTTTATGAGAAAATTCTACCCCTTGCTTGGAGGCCTTTTCCCATGCGAGATCAGCTGGCATTCCGACCAGATATCAATTCGAACGTTCCATTTCGTTTAGGTTGTATGTTAAATTTCTGTTTTGATCCTCCCTGAAGACATTTGCAACGGCTAGGTCTGATGTGGACATGAAAACTCAGATCTTTATAACTGTTATAAAGTACATTACATTGCTTCAATGTTTATGAATAGCATGCTTCCGAGAGCCTCAAAATTCTCCGAGTCAGTGTTATTTATCGCACCAGTTTCGTCCGCTGGAGGGCAAATGATCACAGTATTTGAAGTGCAATCATTTGAAGCAAAACAAGACACTTTACTGTAAGGGCAAGTCCACGTGAATAGCCGAAAATCCCCCAGAATGTTAATTTTCGGATTCTGGACGCACATTAAAGATGGAAGCACCATCCAATGTCATGTCCTGGCACACTAACGAAAAAAATTTAAAAACAGCTGAACCTTACACATTCGTTTTTATTACACAGAGTCAAATGAGGGCGAGTGTCTGCCATGGTGTTGATTACTTTGATATTGAAATAGGCTCACTTATAGGTTTGTCAGCATCCGCTTTGGTATCGACTTAATTCCGGAAACTGCGATATTTTGGGCAGACACTATTCTACTGTGTTAAATGTACAAACATAGCATGTGGATATGCAATAAAACAAGGCAACTTTTTTAAAAATATTGCCAGCCGAGGATTCTGATGTATACTGGAATGAAAGCCAAACCACCAGCGTCTTCCAAGAAATGCATGTACAATGATCTAAAGTCCAAAAATTACAACATGCTTTAAAGACGAAAAAGCTAAAAGGGTTTTCTGAAACATAGGATACAGAAGGCTTTTCATATTGAAAATCTAAAGGGTCAGATACTATTTGATGAACGTTCACCGATCGCTAACGGATCTCCTTTGTCCAGCTCTGCCTTGGGTCTCATTTCTCGGGCTTTGACAGCAGCCGCACAGTGGCTAGTAGTCTTAGGCAGATATGATCGCTGGCAGAGACAGGGGAGACTGGAATGGTCATTTCTGGCTTATTAGCCATCATCAGCTAGTCACACCCAACCCTATATGGTGACCACCCGAGGCTCAAACTCGCAATCTTTTTTGCTTAGAAGTCTAACGCTCCAATCATTGAGCCACGAGCTCGTTGTCTTGCCAGTTTAGATCGAGAGATATTGGCACTCGTTGATGAACGTTCACCGGCAGTACTACTTGTCTAAGACTACGAGCCGTTGTGCGGCTGTTGTCAGGGCCCGAGAAATGTGATCCAATGCAAAGCGGGACAAGAGAGGTCAGTTTGCGATCGGTGAACGTTCATTACTTAACGCCAATATGTCCCGACAAGGCAACCAGCTCGTTGCTCAGTGGTTACAACGTTAGAATTCCGGTCAAAAAGGTCGCGAGCTCGAGCCTCGCGTGATGCACCACGAGAGTTTGAGTGTGACTGCTGACGATGTCTACTAGGTCAGAAATCGCAATTCAAGTCTCCCTTGTCTTAAATGGCAATGACATCTGCCCTTAAGTGACAGCTTTGCATGATAATCGGAATAAAGCATGGTAAGTTAATACAATTAGTGTTTTTGAATTAATTGGGTAACCAGTGAGTCCTTTTTTACCGACTAAATGCACAAATGTATATATATTCGAGACTACAGAACTCCATCAACAACGAGTAAACAAATAAGATAAACTTTTTGCGCCAAATCAGTGACTAGGCCTGTCTTCTGAAAGCTAATAGAAGTAGTCAACTTATGCTACAATTACGGAAACTTCCAGGCGCCGTGGTTAATCCAGTCAAATGTGACCCATCGTTGTCCCATTTTTAGAGGAAGCAGTTTGCGCAATTTCAGCCTGATTTTCCAGAAGTGCGTTAGTCTCGGAATTAAAACTCCCGATTTCGGGGGAGTTTCGGACGGTCCATGAAAATGAAAAAAAACAACCAATGACGCTGGCTTACCATTTTAGATTGGATAAATAGTAAAAAAGTCACGGTATCTCACTATTATCTAAAAAACGGACTACCAACGACTACCTTGAGTCCATATAACATTATATAACGGTGTCTGATTAAAAAAGATTAACTCTTGAATGGATTGTGAAATTTAGAAACATCGTGCGTTTGGTCATAGTAGATGCAACGATTTCTCGTGCTCAAAGCATACGATGTATGCACTGCGCTGCTAGAGCAACAGATGGACTTTATTATATTAAAACAACAAAATAAATAAAAAAAGACTGTTATTCAGCCGACATTTCCAGACTGTGCCCCATTTAGTAAAATAGGTACGCAATTGTAAGCTCGAATTAATGACCATTTAATGGCAGATGTCATGCATTGGCTTAACATTTTACGAAGGCTAGTCCATTTTGTCCTTTTTCCACTGCCTCGTAGGGTTTACTGCTCGGTTTTACAAGTATACATTTCCGAGAGTTCGGTCTAAATGATTTGACAATGGTAGGTTAGGTAAGCCTTCTTACTGACTCCTTACCTCAGGAACGTGTAAAACGGGAATAGTCGTAATGGGGGGTTTTAAGCGTGGGATCTCACGGTGGACAGACAGCGAAATGTGTACAATGAAACAAAAATAGGTAAATTTGAAAGTTTCGAAAATTCCATTGTTAATATTGAAAGGTAAATTGATGAGCATACGTTTGCCATCGATAAATTCTCTTCAAGCCTGTACATGTATGTACAGGGTTTCCCAAAAATTTAAAGAAATTTTTGATAACTGTAACTTTGGTGTTCATTATAATTTTATTACTTTAAAAATTTAAAATATTTACGAATATCATTTTATTGTTTTTCACTGCATTTTGCCTATTGCAACAGTGGCTGAATTGAGAGAAGACATTGAACATGAATGCACCCGAATACCAAGGGAATTGCCTCATAGTGGATGCGATTCCATTGCTTCGCGTTTTCAGGATTGTCAAGATCAAAATGGACGTCAGTTTGAGAACGTTCAGTTAAAAAAAACAATAAAATGCTACTTATAACTATTTTTAAATTTTTTGATAGTAAAATTGTGGCACCCACCAAATCTACAAGTATGTAAATGTGTAAACATTTTTTGGGACACCCTGTGGTAATTAAATAAATAAACCATGTGGGTTGGTGTAAATAAGTAGTACGGTTGCCAATCGCGTTGTGGATGGGGGTGAGAAGAACTGGGGTCAAAATATCAGTGTCTAGGCGGACCGGTGGCCGAGACAGATGATGAGTTGCGCGCGGTCGAAGTAGCGACTTGTCCGTCTCGGGACCAGGTTCCGAGGCAGGTGATGAGCCGTGTGCTGTTGGGGTAGCAACTTTCGCCCATGGTAACTGCGGTGCTGTTAGGGAGTTCTGGTGGGCGCAAAGGACAGTGAATTTTCGCCAAATGTATTCTTCTAGGTCTAGATAAAGGAATAAAACCGAGGGTGAGATAAAAGAAATGAGCAAAAAGCAACTAGTAATCAATAGAAGGTAGTTGCTTAACAAAGGCTGCAGTAAGATATGTTTGTGCATCTCGTTATATGAACGTACTAGTTCATAAACAGAGGATTACAGCCCATTATCATGAAACATTAAAATAATTAGGTCAGGCCAGGCTTTATATTTCAAATCCAGAGCTGAGTTAGCACACCAGTTGAATGTCAAAAAATAAAGTATTTCTTCAGCAAATGGTTTTATTTTTTCTCTTTCCCTAGTCCTGTCCCGTAGATTAGTCTATATTCTTCATCTGCCGCTCAGGTATGAAGCGATGAAGGCATGCAATTAATTTAAGATACGCGATTCTCAGTGAATGAAATTCTACATCGTTCAGATTATAGCCGAAGACCATGGAAAACCACCGATGCGCTCCTCGGCTCAAGTGACCTTGTGGCTGGAGGACATCAACGACTGCATACCGACCTTCATACAATCACAGTACCATTTCTCTGTGGATGAGGAAAATCACCTGCTTGAGGGACAGATAGTTGGAACGGTACACGCATCTGACTGCGATCTGGGTGAAAACGCCGCAATAAAGTACTACTTTCTGCAGGAAGGAATTCCCTTCAGAGTAAGCAATTTTCAGTCAATTTACCCGTCCTTTGTTTACGAAGTCTCTGTATGTAAAATTGAAAAATAGGCATGCTTCGATTTCTTTCAGTTATTGTAATGGTAATACAACAACGGTCCCTGTTTTACAAGAAATCAGTAAGAGCCAATGAAAGCGCAGCTCTGACCTTTCGATGAGAAGCTCTATACGCAAACGCCTAGTTATGGCAAAGGCCTGAAAGCTATCAGAAAATCCAAATGAACGTTTTTGCACTATTTCATGTAAATATGCCCGACTAGGAGGGTAAAGCACCTGATAGTAATAGTTGCTCGGGGAAAATCCTTTTGAAAAAGAACGATTTCCAATGCGGGTAAAGGCCCCGAGAGGTAATTAGTCGTGGACTTGCAAGGATAGACCACAGATAAATGTCAAAATATTCAAAGAATTCATTCCTAACGTAAACAGTATTCGTCGTTGGCTGAGGTGTGCGCATTTTATTGCGTAAGTTTAACATTATTTAAGTGAACTGGAAGGGAAAAATATTGAAATATTGGTCATGTTAACGTAGTGTAGAAAAGAAAAAACTCTATGGAAGTTAAAGTCAAAACGACAGAGCTATTCTATCTAAAGTTTTAATTTAAAACAAAGTAGGCATTCTCTACTTTTCAAGTGAAAATGCAACAATCAGAGATAGTATCATTGTTTTGCTACATCTTCTTTCCTAAAAATGAGTTTAATTTCTGGAATTTGATGATCATTCCTCGGAGAGAGAGGGTATATGGGCGCATCAAATTCAATCAAGGCCAACTAAAATATCTAAAACTGTATTGCTATTTTATTTGAGCAATGTATAAAGGAAATAAACTTATATGCTTTGTCATACAAAAATTTGAAACCCTATACCTCCAAGATTTTCGAGAAATATATAAAAAAACTGAAGACGGAAAGAACCAGAAGTATAGATAAAGAAGAACTGAAGAATAAAAATTGGCAAAACTAGTATGAATGGACGTGAGTGAATTGGATCTATATGGATAACTTCACAATGAGGTGAACAGAATCAAGCGCTTCGAATAAAATTCTATTTGCCCATCTATTTATATGGAATTTAAATTTTACTCCAATAAATATTTTCCAAGCTCTAAACAAGTAGAGCAGTGCAAGCTATAGCACTAATAAAACAATGGACAGTTGAGCAACACGCGTAAATTTTGGCATTTTTAGATTTACTACTGTTTCCATCTAATATATAATATAAATAAGAGGAAGTAAGCACGAGATGTCTCCTCAAACAGCCTAACGCGCGCGCAAACTTGTTCGGAAATAACGTTAAAGGAAGGAAGTCGTTTTGAATAGTATTAAAAGGGCCATTGCTAGTTAGAAATTTATAATTTATTTGACAACAAAACTAGGCGATTTAAAGTCTATCACTTTTAGCACTAAGGTATAACTTACACCAATATATTATTCAAGATGCTCAAAGAAAAACACTAGTAAGAGCAAGTGTTTCGTGTACAACGCCCCACTGGATGGCAAAAAGTTAGCAGGCTTCAAGCTGACAGAGGTAAAATTATGGCGTACCAATTAAGTTTGATTAATTGCCAAGAAGTAAAAACGTCAGCTGAATTGTCAAATGTATTTGGGCAAAGGGAACCAGTGTACATATTTGTCCGGCGAAATTGTCGCACCGCGTAAGCTGAGCTAAACGGATGGCAAAACACCCTAGCCTTTTTATAAGGCATGCAGTGCATCCACCTCCAACCTCCGTCAATAAATCAGCGTCAACCTTGCCCTGAGGAATGAGGTACTTGATAGTTCTCTGCTGCGACCACTTTGTTTTCTGGTTCGGAACATAAAATGGATCAGGCACGTGGAAATTGACTTTAAAAGCTTAATCTTACCATCCATTACTACGTATTATATTGATAAATGGAATAATAACTCACATAATCTCCTGCTCAAGTTGCAGTAGAATGAACTCTTATGCTGGTCGGGTATCTACTTTCCAATATGCGTCTGTCTATGCAATAAATCAAAATGACTTTCTTGGCTTCCACATTTTCAATGATGTATTTCCCCTACAGATATCAAAGAATGGTTCAATATACGTCATCGGAAGACTTGATCGGGAGACCGTGCCTGCATATCTACTGACAGTTATTGCGGAAGATATGGATGGAAATGGCGGTGATCGAGCACTGAAGTCTTCTGCCCAGGTTCACATAACTGTGAACGATGTGAACGACCATGCTCCGGCGTTCAGGTTTCCGTGGGGAAATTCTTCGGTGCCCGAGGTGCGGTCTCTCAAGACCTTATACAGATGCAGCATGATATATTACGAGGATAGGAACACCGTCCAATATTTAGGTGGCCTTATGCTAAGTTGCAGTGATCTTATGGTCTGGTTAACCTTAGGCGTAGGGGAGAACTAGGTAGGATTGGGGTTAGGGCTAATTTAGAGTAAGGACTTGAACTAGTGTAAGGAGATGGGCCTAGACACCCATCTCGTAACCTTGCGCAGGACCACCTGTATTAAACGAGGAAGGGGGTTTCCAGTTTCTCAAGAGCTATTTGAATATTTGTAATAACAGGTTAATTGCGAATTAGAAAAATGCATTGAACAGTAACCGCTCTACCATCGAAAAGCTACCACATTTCACTTCAAATAAACCTTGTCATTCACGATTTTTCCTTAAGGTGGCCGCAGTTGTGTCTATATATTTTAACACAGTTGTACATGGAAACCCATGTAAATGCGATATATATACACATTAAGTGGGAGGTGACATTTAATAGACGCAGGTTTCTATTTAAAATTCCCAGATATAATTATGTTTTACCTTTAATGCACTTACCAATTATATCCAACTATGAATATTTAGCTTTATTTTCCACAGCAAGATATTGCCTAACTTCTGCATATTACAACTCTGGCTGTCGTAAGTTAACTAGAATTCCTGTATGGCCTTTGCTAACTGTCTTACGTGCCTTTGTTTATTTTTGGGAATAAGGTGAGCTTATCTCCGCTGGAACCAACAGGACATCGGATTATTAGGTTGCAAGCTAAAGATGCGGACATTGGAATAAATTCAGCTGTACGCTTCCAAATAGAGGGAGGAAATGATGAAAAGTACTTTCACTTGCACGAAAAGAGCGGCGAGCTCTTCGTGGCCGCACCACTGCCGACACACCAGAAGGTATGTTTTTGGGTACACACATGAGTAGAACCCCGACACCGTTGTCTGCCTAGATTATTATTCTTCTTATTTTAAGTGGGCATGTTTGGAATCATGCAACATTCAGAAGTTAGATAAAATCTATTATCAAAATTTGGAAGGGTCAATATGTCTACTCGCGAATGAAAAATGCTAGTAAAAGTTTTTCTCTTCTAGTGAATAATAGATTTTTCCACGTCTTTGTCAAAATAGCGCCTGAAATAGTTGATACGTTTTCCAGATGAGTGGAGAGGAGCGTGGTGTGTGTTGGGTGCTGTAAAGACGCAGTTTGTTGCATAGGTAGCAAAATCTTTCATAAAAAGGCCGGCGCTACAAATGACGGCGTATTGCACAAAAGACCGAAGTGTCGACAACCGAATACTAAATGAGAAGGCGACAGGCTAGTAACAAGATTAGTTGCACGCTAAGAGCTACCAAAATTAGCCTATATTTACTCCAGGTTAAATAAGCAGGGCTGTTGGCGGCTATTTTGAATTATTAATAATAGCAGGATCCATATAGTAAATAACCTAACTTTTGGAAAATTACCCCTTTAAGAGTTATGTGTTGCACAGTAATAAAACGTCGTCTCAAAACAACGGGTTTAGGGAAGGATTTAGTAACTCGTCTTATTTAAAAGATATGGAGCCATTGTCTCTGCAAGTAGAATTCATGATTAGTCCTGGTTTTCTAAATACCATTTTCTAATTCTATACGTTAAGATCCGCAAAAGACTGCGCATTTGCGTCCAGGATGGCGGCTTTCCGCCAAAAAGTTCTCACGCCGACCTCATAATTATCATTGACCCGGCGCAGCCAGTGGTATCCAAACGGTCGTCAAGTGCGTTTGGGCTGACCGCTGGAGCCACAGATCCTCAGCTCGAACGCAGCGCTGCCTTTACCAATACGTACATTGTGGGTTTCATCGCGCTGGCTGTCTGCATTTCCTTCATCCTCCTGGTGGCAGCAATCTTCTTCATGGCAAAGAGGCATTCGGACTCGTTGGGCTCAAGTACACCCCTGTCCTGCAGCCACCTCTGCTTCTCCGCAGCCAAAAAGCAGACGAAAAATGCACCGTTAAAGCAACTGCAGGGTGATATGTTTAGCCAAATGCCGGACACATTCACCTCGGGCTTATTTTCAAATTGCGACTACAATCTTGACTCTAATTCTTGTTCGATTGACAAGAGCATGCAGGACCAGTTAACATCTACTGTCGGTAAGTATTGACATTTTAATGGAATGATGTCTGCCGAATAGAAAACATCTTACCTTGGGCAATTCTAAAGAAGGCGGTAGAACATACGTGGCTGGTGCGTAGATCATCTATAGTGTCTGTAGGGTTGAGTCGGACGCCCATGTTATCGTGGCTTGTCTTGCCTCTGGTCTAGTTGGCCGCGGAGATAATTAGCACCCCGAGGGTCTCACACATTCACTGTTTCCCTTTGAGAAGGTTCGAAAAACCATTTAGAGGAGGAGGAAGTTTAGTTTAATTAGCAGTCAGTGAGCCTGCGGACTTATTCTACATACCTTGATGTGTGATCTTTGCCCTCCCGCCGGCGATAGTCTCAACGGCGTTAAAGTTGAAGATGTGTCCTCTGTGTACTAGGGTCAACAATCTGATCAGCGTCAGGGGGACATATGCCCGAGAAAGCTAGTAAGCTGCGCATAGTTTAAATTGCGACTTTCGGCCATAGTAACTGCGGCGCCGTTACAAGGTACTTTTGGGCGCACAGGACCGGTTTGCGTAGCTTGATGGCAGTCACTTCTGCCGTAGCGAACAGACGCTGTCCAAACAATTTTAGCAGCTTGTAGATCGCTCGGAAAGCCTTGCTGGCATTCACGCGATGATCTGAGTCCACCCTATGCGCTAGAATGGAACTGTTAGTACAATGGAAGATGGGCTCGTACTCTTTTGGAAAAACGCCAGCTCGTACGACCCATATATTCTGCCCACCAGGAGTAGGTAAGGGAATAGGTGTACGTGGAGGTGGTCTGGGCTGAAAGTTTCTCCTGGATTTCTCCGTATAGGATGGGAGTGGCGAGAACAGTGCATGGGCGTCGGCTGTTGGAAATGTGTTTGATACAGATTGACTCAGGCACCTTCTCAGAAGTTCGCTTGGCGTGCCCCTTTAAATGGGTCCCTTTTTTCTCTGCTATTAACACCAAAGGCTTTGATGGTCTTTCGGCAATGTTCTTGGAATATCCATTTAAGCGAAAAACGCCTTCTAGAATCTTAAGCTCTTCTTCGGGGCACTCGACCACGAAAATCCTTCTGCCCTTTGCGTCAAACACCGTAATAAATTACGTTTGACTTTAAACGATACGAAACTCCCAAAATGGATATACTGTCCGGACCACGTCCTCTTAAGCTAGACATTACGTTGAATAGTCCCGTCAGACCTTTTACTCCAAAAGTACACTGAGAAATGATGGCGATCCGGACTGTTCTGATTCCAGTGTAAATATTTTTTGACTGGTGCGCTTGATTTACGTTATTCATTTTGG
>UYRU01041800.1:31479-44287 GCA_900617775.1 Dibothriocephalus latus | reverse complement strand
GGGAGTTCAAAGGCGTTTGCCTATATTTTCTTTAATAAACTTGACTTGACTATATATCGCTTAGGATGCCGAAAATTCAATGCATACGAACGGGATTTGAGCACAGTATTTTACCTGACGCTCCAAGACGGGAGAAATTTGCTATTTGCCAAAGTTGGGCACGAGGACAGCTATCCTTCCTGCACCGATGGCGAAGCAACAAGATTCTGCCTAACGCTCTAAGAGTAAAACTGGCAATTGAATTTATTGAAGGCTATCCAACTGCCACCTGGTATACCCAAAATGTGCTAACAATTTTCCTATCTGTTGCCCACCGCAGGCTAAGAAAGTTCTTATAACGGAAAGAAGAACACTTACAAATTTTCTAGGATCAACTTCCTGCAAATGCGTTTAAAACTCTACGAGAAAGACTTAGATCTAGATTAGAAAGACTAAGAAAGACGGCCACTTTGGACAAAACGTGGGAGATAATTTCGGATAAATATTACATTGATGCTGCATTTTCGAAGGATGTGTAAACGTTTCCGCAGAGAAAATGGTAATAGGCAAAGGAAGGAAGTAGAATCCAGCTGTTTCCAATTACGTGGACTTCCTAGCTAGCTTCCAATCCACTCTGTCTTCAGTTAACCTGAGAGAAGAAGAACGACTGACCCTTCAGTCAGTCAGTTTAAACCTTTCAGTTTAAGCATTGAAGAACCACAAGAGCTTCTCAACATTAACCTATAACGAAACAGCAGCATTAAATTCGCTGAAAAAGATGAAAGCATCCTCAGTCTATCAGCTGAAAAAGAATGTTCCACTGCTATTCTGAACAGGATAACATCTATGCTAATAGAGGAGTCGACTTACACACCTTTAAACATTGACCTTACAAAGTCACAGAACTCGATTTTCAAGAAATTATGAAAACGGCTGGAGTTCTAGCGAAATCCTTGAAACAAGATAAACCCACACTTGCCAGAATATACGGACTTCCAAAGTTTCACATTGGCATTCCAATGCGACCGATAGTCTGCCTAATATTTGCAGCGAACTTCAAAATTTACAAGTGGTTATATCATCAACTCCATCCACTTACAAAAAACGCAGATACCACCAGCCAAAATTCAATGCAATTTATAGAGGTAACAAAGTACTTACAAATCGCAAAGGACGAAACTACGGTATCTTTCGGCGTTGTTTCCTAATTCACGTCCACCCCTCCGGACTCGGCAAACACCTGCACAGCAGAACTCCTACAAGCTTACGTTACAAACGTAACTACAGATGTCCTGTTGGAACTTCCCGATCTTAACCTAGAAACAAACGTTTCGTTTGACGGGAAATACTACCGAAAATAAACAGGTACCCCTACGGGTTCGCTAATACCGGCTTCTTGGCGAAAGCTGAAAGGTAGAAATTACAGGTAAGAGCCAGCATTCCGGTTGCGTTACGTAGGCGATATATTTTTCGCCAGCAAAAAAGAACAAGTGGAATGGTTCCATTAAACCCTCAACACCATCTTTCCAGTAATTCAATTCACCTTCAAAACAGAGGCAAACGAACAAATCCCATTCTTAGATGTTCCCGTCCACAGAAAGACTGATGGGACACTCCATACTTCAGTGTTTTGTAAGGATACATACTCTGAGGTCATCTTACGTTTTGGGAGTAACCATCCAAAGTCCCAGAAATGCAGCTCTATCAACAGCTTGCTCAGTCCACCAAAAACACATTGTTTGGATGAAGAAGCACACCGAACAGAAATGAAGTATCTTTTCAAACTGTGTTCCCAAATTGCTTACAATCTGGACTTTGTTTCTCGATGCATAGGACAGCAACAGTTCAAAGAAAAACGTATCTTCAGAACTGCAACCACTCAAGAGCCAAAGCTAACGAACTGGCGAACGCTCCCATATTTAAAGATTGAACCTGAGATCATCGAAGGACAACAACGAGAGTACCAAGTGCAGATTGCGCACAAGATGGCAATTACTTTGCACATCCAGATTGTACTCTCCAAAGACAGAGTTAGCCATTTAAACAGGAAGGAAGTCATCTAAAAGGACTCTGTGGCAGTTGTGATGTAGTCTATTGTGGTCAAATCGGAGGAGCTCTATCCCCCCGCATACAAGAACAACAGCAAGTGGTGAGGAAAAGAGACCACGTTTTTGAGGTTGCCATGCGCACACTGGACACGGGGCACGCATTTGCATGGGAACAAACCCTAACCATTGGCGCCTGGCCTTCTAAGAAGAGTAGCGAATTGTTGGAGGCAGTGCACTCAGACCTGCAGGCATGCATCGACAGGCGGATCGATTTGGATGTGAACTACAAATCTCTGAAGTTCAGATGGAAGTCGAAACACCCACCACCAACCGCATGATCAAATGCGGGTGACAACTATTCTCTCCCTCCCCTGACAGCATAATTACATGCAAATGACGGCTAGTTTCCCTATTGACCGTATAATAAAATGCGGGCGACGATTATCTTCGAACACGCTGACCCATCGAAGAATCTTTTGTTAGTCCTTGTTTTGAGCAGTCTCATTTGTATGACGACGACCTGGAAAACTACACTCGCAAACTCACACAAATAACATTATTCCTTCCGAAAGGACTTACTGGTTAACTTTCTTTAATTGCCGGTTAATTAAATCAACTACTGATTTGGCATACTAAACAGTCTATCAAATTAATTACTCATGAATAAAGAAGGCGTTCCTGCCCGACATCGGCAGTTATAACGCCTGTTGGTGCTGCTAACCTGACCAAATCAAAATCTTGTTTTAACTGGATCATGTTACTGAAATCCAATTCGTATCGGCGTAGGTTAAGGCTTTGGAGGTCTCTGCGTACACCTCTTAACCAGGCACAAGCGTATCGCTTATCCATCTAGGATACCTAGAAGTTACAGTTCGGGAAGAATTACAGACACGTTGGGCTACCTGTTGATGCCAATACTCACATTATCAGTCGGGTATATAACACCGGCAGCCGAAGATCAATGAAACACATATTTGCATCATTGCCTGCTCATATTTTATCAGTCAGGTTATACATTTTGGGTCATTTGAGCCAGTAGCCATATGCTTAAAATGTGCGCGCATTAGCAATGGTAGTCCTTCCTAGTTTAAAATTTTTTTAGCCAACACGGCCTGCATATTTATGAGTTTTAATGGAAGGACGGTTTTTGGATCTGGTGACTAAGAATATCACTAACAGGTACACTGAGAGGCCATTAATGCCTCACGTTTAACGTCACATCTGTTATCATCGCTATCATAGCTATCAGGCAAACACATCTCCGTGTGTGGACCTCCTGTCCCAGTGAGATAAAAAAGATAAATATGCCTACTTTGAATTATTACTTCAATAGTTCAGACCGAAGATATACGAAAATCACTTTTTCGACCGAGATAACCCACAGTGGGAAGGTCTGAGGAAATTGGGGCAAGCAGGTCTAACGACGCCTTCTAGGCCACCGATTGTCTTATGACAACTCCTACTTGGACGTCGCTAAAGGATGCAAAGCAACCGCCCATCATGCCAATTTACACAACACTTTACTTTGTCATCCTAAACTAAACAGATTACTGCCAAGCCAACTACAGCAGACAAAACAACAGTTGACGGCATATGCAAATGAACGGGGTCAATAAAATCAGACTGGAATGGTTTCTTTCAACGGCCGAGAACTGCTGCGTACCCAGTGTTGCCTGTAGAACTGTTTAGCTCGTCGACGTTTTATCCTATTGCGTGTGTGCATATAAACTCTGGCGGCTAAGTCGAGCATCTGTACATATTTGCATAACAATTCATCTCGCTCAACAGACGGTATGGGAAGACTGCAGCCAGTGGCGTCCCTTAAAGCCATGATCAGTAGTAGGAGTTGGGTGTCGGCAACTAACGAACACGGACGAAAACTGCTGCCTACCTACAGCCAGACTAAATTTAGCCGCCTCGGCGCCCAACATGTTCGAAAGGCCAAGCCGTAGATGGGGAAGTTAGGCAGCAGATTTACGTAACCTCTTCGGCCGCAAACGACTGAGCCTTGACAGGATATTATCCCACACGGCCGTGAATGGCATGAAGCACTGCAATACTACGTCAGGCAGGAGCTCTCAAATACTAGGTTCTTTTTACTTGGCGCCGGTCTGCCTATGGGTAATGTTACCTATTAAAAAATTGGAATTTTTCGCTTGTAGTTGACATGCATTTAACATGTATGTCTCCCTGTACTTATGTTTGCGACTTTCAAATAAAAAATCATATAAAGTAGATGTCAGTGATAAGAAACAACACTTTAGCAGAAAATATGGAAGCGGTAAATAATTTTACACAATTTATTTTTAAATCTCTACTTTCCATGCCATATTTGTTAATCTGCTAAAATATATTATCTTCCAGCCATTCGAAACTATCCACAACAACTTATTACAATAAAATGATTCTAAATAATTTTAAATATTTATAAATTTGTTTATTATTACAATCCTCACTGTCATGTAGTGCCGATGATGCCAGTAATTCCCTTGAGCTTTATAGACGAAGGCGAAGATCAGCTTAAAATTGTCAAATGGTTAAGTGATAAAACGGTAAAAGATGTTAGAATTCGTGACCAATTTGATGACTTATAAGTCAGCTTTCATTTATATTTAATATTGCGGCTTCGAATGCAAATAAAGAGCGGTTGTAGCGAATGTTTACAGTAATGTTGCTTTGATGATTACAGACTGAAAGTAATTACAACGATAATTTGTATTTGCAGTTCACATGCTTACGCCCGCTTAGCTACTAACTAACTTGCAGCTGAAGAGAGGCAAACATATCAAGCCTTTTTTGGGTCGCGAAACAATGAAGAACAATTTGTGATCACTACTTGCACTTTGTCGTTGTTTGCAAGTCGTAGAAATGTGGTTTGGTTTGTACTCTTAGCGTCAGGTTACGATTAAGTATTTTTATTGCCCATGCACCTTTTATATTAATGACTTTCTCAAAGATATTAATTTGTGTCTTTTTCGCAGCAGACACGGACTGCATGTTTGGGTAGCCAGGTTTAGTTCTCAGACCAAAAGCGATGAAGCTTCTGCGGTTGTACTTTTCTAGATTGGCCACTAAGGTAACATGTTTCCTCGGATTTGGGTAGTGGCAAATTGCAATGCTTTTCATGCCAGCCTTATGCACAATTTGCGGAGTTTCATTCTGAAAAGTACAGTCTATGCCGCTTTTAGCAGTGTTGAGCAATCCTTTCAGTCTTCAGCTGTTATCCATTGATGTCTTACCAAAATAAAACTGCGTCAGCCCGCTTAAACGCTTCTGACTCGCATTATGTTTGTCTGCTTTCCTGAGACCGGCAAAATACCTGCGCGGTATCTAGAGTGCAAGTAGACGTACCGCAAAATATCCGCGTGCAGCTTCATTTAGATGCCTCTTAGTGTTACCCAATATCGTGGCATATTTCTGTGCATGTGGTGTCTCATGTTTTATAAGTTTCATAAGAATATTGGTTAAATATTTTATGGAGTTAGAATGGCCATTTACGACTGCGTCACGACTATTTTAAATTGGCTTCTTAGTTGAAATACAGTAAGTTTAATTATCTCCGTCTACTGATGATTTGAAAAGTTTTATTAGTTAAAACAACAGTCAGTCGTTTTCTACTGAGAGGAACATATCTACTGGCTACAGCCTGTTTTCGATAAAATGCTTATCTTCTTTGTTGTGGCAGCTACCCTTCTACCATTTTTCAGTCTTGGAGCTCTGTATGGGAAAATAACTGCGAGGCCATCATTCCAGAGGTTTCAAGGTTTTACAACAATTTCATGGTTCTAAAAATATGGCGTGCAGTTATGTCATAGAAACCTTTGTAGAAGCGTACTTTATGACTATCGCACTTGCCTTCAAAAATGTCTGCCCGTTTTGTGCTTTGTAATCAAGCTTGGAGGAAACGTCGTTTATGCCGAAATCGTGGAATAGTTACGCACTGTTATACTTTGATCTAAACAAGTACAAGCCCTGGAGTTGACTAAAGGTTAACGCATAAGCAAACCGTCTTTAAGGTAAAACAAATTTTACCGAAACAGTTTTGTAGACATCACACATCTCTGTGTTAAAATCTCTGAATCTCCACACTATGAATAAAAAATGGTTCGACATTATTTGCTATGGTTGTGTTTTGGGGCATTGTTTGCATTATAAAAGCTTTCTTGCTTTTTGCTTTTCGAATAGATTCCAATGCTTTGTTCACAGTGTAGAAAATATAGTTTCACCGACTTTTTTACCTAATAGTTTTTTTTTAGCAGAAGTGATTACTTTTCACCTGCTTACGCTTGCGAGTTCAAACTGCCCATTCAGCCCGAATCTGCTACTGCTCTTTGATCATGTCTCTGATGATGAATCCGCGAGGATCTCGAAAGGTCAGGCAAATAAAAGTATTGTTCCAGGGATCGAGTGGTTTTCTTCTCTGATATACGATTGTTGATTTTAGTCCATTATTTCCTCGACGGTAGCTAAAACTCCCTCAGGCGAACGCAAACATTTTGTTTAAAGTCTATTTTTACTTGGTGTCTCTTACTCATTTAAAAACGCATGTGGTCTATTTTGAGATGCGACAGTGGCTTTTACGTGACAATTGGCTTTTTCAGACATTCAAGCAGAAGAAGGATTTGCGACTGCCAAACATCATCCTTTGTAGTAATAAGGTCATAGAGGCTGCTTCCGATTGAGTTGAATTTCCTGAACTAGAACAAACCTAGGATGCACAACGATGCTCTCCTTGAAAGTACGGCCAAATTAAATTTATTCTCTGTCGCTTAAATATAGGTAATATGCGAAAATACGCGGACGGAGGCATCGCCAAAAAGAGGAAATTAAATTTGCGACCCTAGCACTTGACAGCAGATGATTCAATGGTAGTTTTTGTGAACGGAAGTAGATCACGGAAGGATAACGCTTTAACTTTGTTTTTATCTCCAAATGCCTTAAAGAAAGCGAAATGATGCGTTCAGGTAACCGAAATCACGGTGAGGCCGCCTGCATACTGAAACGAGGTCTAAAGGCCACGCTGAATACGTCGTGCCAATCAAAATAGGAGATTGCCACAGATCTGACTCAACGTTTCTTTTAACAAGCGATATCGCCAAAACACCATATTACTATCGATAAGAATGTGGTCTTCGTTTAGAAAGCAAGTGCAGCCGCAGACTATCAACCACATTGGAGCATCCGACTGGTAGCGATGGGTGAAGTGGTCAAGCGTCTGGTGATGGCAACTTCTGACGCATATGCGCAACATGCTATAGCTCATAGATCGTTTAATATGTATGCTCTCACAACAGGAAACAACAAAGCTCGTGCATGATTCCGGATGTGCCGTGACTGCTAGGTCAACCATCACAAATATTTGTTTGTCATTTGTCTGAGAGTATTATCCTTATGTAAAAAAATAGCAAATACGGTTTTCAATCTTATTGTAGTTGATCATGTTGGGACGCAATGAAGTTGTCGATTCAAAGTCATGGCATGCCCATCATGCGCAATGTAATGAGACTTTTGATTACCGCGTTTGCTACCCTGAGTGTGGGTAAAATATTTATGCGTTCGTTTGTAAGGCTATTGAGAAACCAAGTTTTAAATAATAATGGTAGCGGTAATATTACAATGCCTAGTGACTAGATGCCGCGTTTATTTTATTCGAATTTGAAAATAGGCATAATCTCTCCTACTATCATGTGTTCCCTCTACAGTATTAATGCAAAAACTACTCCTCTTTATATCGAAATGCATTTGCTGTATTCCAAAACAGCCTTTTGAGCTTCACTTAATGAAAGCATCCACAAATCGGTGAAGAAAAGTATGTACTTTTCATCAGGGACCGCGACACAATATCTGTCGGAAACACCCACGTGATGTGGAGTGCTCAGCCTAAAGCTTTTTTTTCAAAAAAGGTTTTGGATGCACACGTTTCCATGTCACAAAGTAACTTGCTCAATTAATCCGAACTCTTGTTTTTAGGATTTACCCTCTTTCACCATGCCGTAATAGTCTTTGGCATATTATGGGCATACAGATGAGAACAATAATGCACATTCGGATTATAGTTATCAAGGATAATTTTAGTAATCTCAACCGAGATAAAGCATCAATGGTTTCTGTTAATACGCATATTTTCTTCAAAAAGCCATTAGAATATTCATTTTAATACTGCCCAGCCAAATGAAGCCTCAACAACAATTCATACACGCAACAAACTGGCTGTCATTCAATCTTTTTCACAACGAAACAGTAGGCGTTCCTCCCGTCAATATTACAAATAAACAGGTCGTGCAACATTTTGCTAATATTCCCACGGTACATTGTGCGAGAAATATTAAGGATAAAGAAATGAGTGTTTCAAATGTCAATTTCTGACTCGTTAGCCATCGTTGGCCAGTAACACCCAACCCCACGTTATACACCAACAGATATTCGCACCTCCGACCTTTAAATCGTTGCTTTAACGTTCCAGCCATTGAGCTATCTTGCCTAAGTTAATCTTAACCTTTAGCACCTGCGCAAGTTTATTGCAACATATATTTCTCATAGAGTATTCTAATTCAAAATGCAAGGATTAGGTTCACATTCTGCAGAACTAACAGGTTGCCTGTTCTTAATACCGATGCGCCAGCATGTTTACATAATTGTGGAAAGGTATGCCATCCCTCATTAAGCATTAAAAACTCGTGAGATACGTTTGGTTTTCCGCAGTGTACTTAAACCTCTCATCAAATACGCTAATTTCCATCAAAATATTTCTCCCTAGCACCCACACGCCCATTCTATTTTTGGTTGGCTTTACCTATTCAAATTAAAAACCAGCCAAAGGTGGATTCTTCCTGAAGGCAATTTATTTACTCACATCTTTGCGCCCCTGGTTTGAGCAGACCTTTGACTGTTTAAAAATAAGGTATTCTAAACCACAGATGGCAAGGCAATATAGTATTGGAGTAGTAAATTAAATTTACAAAATGAAATATTTGTCAAAAGAAACGTGAATACGTTCTTTTAACCTATGAGGCCGCTAGGTGTGTTATAAGGGAAGAGTTAAATAGATCAAATATATTTGCAAGATTTCTGGAACATTTTATATGTGATATGTTCCTATATTCCGCCGAGTAATTAGCAGCCAATAAATAAGGTAACAGCGTTTGATAAAGGCGTACTGGTCGTTTCTAGTTCACAAAAAGGAATACTCAATTGAACGGCGTTGCATTAGAAAGTACTGTTATGTTATCCACAAAATAGGGTCCCATAGAAACGTGTTACGCCTTATTTTTGAAAAGAATTGGAGCGGCTGCCACTTTTTTTAAGTTTAAGCGTATAAGCTTTCAAGGATAAGATTAATTATTTTTATGTAACGGTTCTACCCCATTTGTTACAATTATATTAGCATTTTTGCTTACGTATATCAAGAATTTCAATTGACCCCTTTAGTAAAATATGCGTATTTGTAATAAGGAATACACGAAATCAATGGTTACGCTTTATTGCAATGAATTTTACACAATATGTTCAGCAAATATTTTAAATAATATATTATAGTGCGCACTTATATGTAATTTTATCCTATTTTTTCCCACTAAACCTTTTTAGCAAAATGCATGATCCCTAAGATGTCTCGAAAATTGCCTTAAACGGTACATTTAAAAAACAGGAATTTTCGGATATTCGATTAATTAAGTTTTCGTGAGACTTGTCGTACAACCGACTGACCTCTCAACCCACAATGCATGAAATGTTTGTTTATTCATTCATTTATCCTATACCATACTCTCTCTTGCTTCTTAAAATAACTGACACGAACGCTTTAGGCCAGTCCTCTTCAATTTCTCAAAAGTTAGACAATCTGCCAAATACGTCGGACGCCGTATCCTAGTCGCTGAGGCTTTTATCATGCAACGGATAAAACAAGATGTTTTTAGCCATAGCAATGAGTGCACTGGTCCATTTCGTGGTAACTGACCTGCCATCTCTACAGTACTGAGACCAATTCTCTTCAAGACATATGTGCGGTTCAAACCACTTCCTTGTTTCCGGACTTGCACACATCTATGAAAATGGCGATTAACAAGTAAATCTATGCCCTTAACACTGCATAGTTCTTCACAATGCTATTTAATCTCTTAAACATTTTAATTTTATTATGTTTTAGGTGTGCTCACTATCTTATTTTTATCACCATGTTAGCAGGTGCAGTATCTTAACTTTTCTAAGGATGTTTTGGTGAATTTCGTGGCAGGGTATGTGAAAGAGGTCTTCGCTTAACTCCACAATACGACCTTTTTATGACTTCGACGATTCCTTTTTCCTGAATGCTTTTAGGTTCGTCCTAATAGAATAACTTCATTTCGGTAGCAACTATTTTAACCTCAACTTGCGCACTCTACCGGAAATTAGAAGGCACTTTCAGCAAAATGCGTTATCATGTTTTTATGTTTTTAATTTAATATTTCTACTTAATCAAAATCTCCAACCTGTCTACTCATAGACTTATGCATTTAATTTCCAACACTCGAGATTAGGTATGACTGGCTGATGACGGCTCATAAGCCAGAAATGGCCATTTAGGTCTCCCTTTGCTTTGTCGGATCCACTTCACTTACTAATCTGTTGTGGTTTGCCCTGATATCCATGCATAGTGAATCCAGAGTAGTTCGAAAGCAAGATTTTGTGGATATAATTCACCCTGAAGAACTTACTAGAGCGTAATTTTGCCCAGCATGCTGTGATATTTAGAATATATCTTGACATTAAATAGAATATGAACGATCCACCTTGACACCTTTGCGCAACATTGACATAAACGGACATATTAATGCAGAATGTCTGAGTACGTTTGGCCACATAATTAAAAATGCACGTGTTGAAACGTCATTTAGTAACTTTCAGGTTGTCCACAGTCAATAGAGATGGTTTCACATGCATAACGTTTGATTATAGTAAAAAAGGCCTTAAATATTCTCAAATAGGCATTTAAGGCCTGCTAAATTACTTTGTGTAGTTTAAGGTGAATTGACGAAATCGGTTCTTGATAATTTATGAAGTCTAGTGTATTGTAGATAAACCAGTTGAAGGAGGTTGTATCACATTCTTTAAAATTCACATATGTGGCACTCTCAAACGGCGTTTGCTCATATAGCTGGTGCAGTTATGAGATAAATGTGCTGTACAAATGGGATGATCTACTGTGCATTTTCCGTAATCTCCAGGACAGAAATTAACGCAAGTATCATTGTTAACAGCTAACCTCATTCGAATTACTAAATGTCTAACAGAGGCGCGGCTAGCAACCAACAGGTTTTGAAAAACACCCTTCAAAGCCGACGCTGTATGCAGTACTATAGCATTATAAGTGAACTATGTTTTTTCCGTGGGTTTGCGAAATCACAGCAAACAACAATTCACTGCCCACACATCTTACGAGAGACTTTTCAGAATTTGAAGATGAACAAAATTATTCGTTAGCAATAATGAAATAAAGAAGGTTAAATATTGTCGACAGCTTTACCAACAATGATCCCGACTGTACATTTTGCGTAATTGTATTGCTGTATTACGCGTTGTTAGTAAATAGTATGCATTTTTCCTTTAAAGCTATTCCCAACCGGATATTATGCTGCTCATTATCGTGAACAAAATACCAGTTTGCTCACATTCAAGCAACCTACAAGCATGGGAGCCAGGCAACATTGTTTGATATTAGACACGCCGCGTAAAGCCCATGATTAATGAATGCACTTGTGAACAATACCAATTCAAAAATTGTACTGAGTAATATTCCTGTTTGCTAACAGGACGACATTAATCATGCACTATACCACCTGCCAGGTAGAACAATAGACTTAGTTGAAATGTGACTTTATAAGTTTCGGGGTCATTTGTTTTCTAGAAACAATACCGTAGATAGCGTGGACGCCCTCTATCTGAAAATTTTAACTGTTTGTATTATCAGAAAAACTAGAGTAAAATTAGTCTCCAAGAAGTTATTGTGTAACTGAAGAAAATGTTGATGTCACCGCATGGCCATTTTATAACCTGTTGTTTTTTATAGGATAAAGTACGGTTGACATTTTTTCAAGGATATCACCTCGTCGCTTGCCAAATAATTATACTATTAAGCTTGCTTAAACTCCAAATGCATTATATTTTCAGAAACAGGATAAACATATGAGGATCGTAAAAGTTGCATGAGCGTAGTCCAATATTGCACCAGTAGTGCAATTGCTGCAGGCGGAGATTTTTGATCGTCTCCAAGGAGACTGTGTTAATATTCTTTGGATAAGGGACGGTTTGGTATTAATCTTATATAGAGCTTAAACAGCATTTTACGTATAAACTTTATGCCAATTAAGTCTTGTCGGTTCACAAATAATATACTAACGCCTTTAAGCTTACAGAAAATGAGTAGTAACTAGTATCTATACACATGGTGGCCGTTCAACTCCGTCGTCCTTGTCTTTGCTACAAAGCCTCTTGCTGAACCTGTATTTCGTGTGATCGGGAATTCGCAGTCGTGATCCGTTTTTGGTAGTATATGTTAATCATTGTAGAACACCTTACCGACTGTGATTGCCTCTAGAAAATGTTTTGCAAATGGTGTTATCAATTAGTAAGCATCATTTACGACATACCTGGCGTATACAGGTTTATGAGGAAACACAAAGCCTGTGGACTGAACGCACTGCCTCTATCACCAACTGTGGTCGACAAACTTTATATTTTATAACACCAAGTAATGAGAGTTCCTGCTTAAAAACATTGTTGCTCTTAAACATTCCGCTGACTCA
>UYRU01041800.1:12802-31404 GCA_900617775.1 Dibothriocephalus latus | reverse complement strand
GCTGACAGTAGCATATGACTGTTATTTCCTTTATACAAGGAATGTTTAAGATACTATATATGTTGCAGCAACTATATAACGTAACCTGTCAAATAACCTGCAATTATGCGACTGTTTAGCGATTTTTTTCATTCATACTTCAACGGAAATTAACTAAGATGCTTTTATGCAAATAAGAAAAGTGAACAATATGGCAAGAAAAATGCCTACAGCCTTTTCGATAGAGGTACGCATTAACTGTTACTTCAGCTCATAGCATGCGAATATTGCGAAACTATTTATTGAGCAGATCCGTCCTATCCGTACATTGAATTCTATTTTATAGGTAGTTAACAGAAACGGCAAACGGCATTCGATAGACAACATTTCCAGTTTGTAAGCACATTTTTTGTTACAAAGAACTTGCAGGTTTCAGAAATCGTCGTTTATGCAACGCTCTGTGACAGTTGCGGTGGTGTTATTTAAACCTTAACACTTTATTTGAGCCCGGGGATGCAAAGATTGACTGGTGACTTTACTATCTGTGAGATGCTGATAAGGTTGTTGTTATTGTTTTGAACGACGTTTCGTTCTCTGTTAATTGTAATTACTTAGGGGAAGTAGTTTCAAGCTGACAGCTCATGTCTCGATAAAAGGAGTTCCTTAAGTAGAATAACAAATCGCTGAATACTTATTAAAGAATGAGCGTTATCATTCAATAAGCCATACGCTAGTGGCCAATGACGAAAGAAGAGAGCACGTTTATATAGGCCAACATAAATAGCCTTGCATTAGCTTATTGCACTTGATTGGCAGTTCGAAAGTTAGGTCTTTGGTGAATGTTAATAAAAACAAAATGTTCAAAACTTAATAACGAGGGAAAGTTCGTGCACTTAACTATCTTTTTACGCAAATTACAAGCTATGTGAGAGGTTTCAGTAATATTCTAGACATTGCCTCGGTATGAAAAATCTTTGGATTACATCACTTAGACTGAAAACAACAATCATTAATGTCAGCTCGGAAAATGCAGTTATCTAAACATCTGGTTGTTGGCTTACGCAGCATGGGGATGAAAAAATATGCTCGTTGCTAACTTTCTATAAGATGAAGATACTTAATAGCAAAGCGAAACACACATGATTCTTTTTGTACGGATGTCCATAGTTCATGTGGTAGCTAGCATGTCGTTGGCAATAAGTACTTGGCTACTGTGATACACAATTTCACATTAAGACACAACCAAACAAATACCAGCCCTTTGCTATGGTAGGATGGCATTAATAGCAGTTTTTGAATCTTAGCGTGTGATCCAAGTAGAAGGTGGCCAATATATTAGACCCACACGCATCCAAAATTTGCCAGGTGAATGTGAGAATAAATCTGCTGCTAAGGCCTTGTACCGTAATACCTCCATCATGCGACCCCATAACAGCCCTGTGTGCAATTGCATTACTACGAATGTGCAAATTCACAGTTAGAAGCTCTAAAAACTATACGGTCTGGTGGTATTAACAAGGATAGAAACATAGACTGCTTAATAATTGACACCAGTGACAACATGTGACGTGCCGATTTTTCTAGAAATATTTTCGTACCGACTAAAGCATCTGGATATCCCAGAAATACTTATACTCTGCCGATAAAAGCGAAAAGGCGCATTCCAAAAACTAGTTTAGAATAAAACGAGACATCTGACATAAAACGTTGATTGGATTGACATTCTGGATTCGCATTGAAACTAAGTATTACGGAGAGAATCTCAATTGGCGGGTGCAAACGACTATCCGAAATATCATGCCAACGAATTTCTGATTTCAATGATTCCATATTATTCTGCAGTACAATTCTACATCACAAAATTTGAAGGATACCTAAAGACATAATGCTGAAATCACTTTTGTAAGGTTTGGTGTGTGTTTGATGGATAGCCATCGTTTACGCCTTTCTGCAAATATGTTTCAAGTCATTGGTAATTGGCATTGATGTTAAATATTAAAATTTTCAATCTTTTTTATTATAAAAACACGCTAAGTATAGCAAAAAAATGCACATTAACAGTGCACAACCAATCTCTATCAAGCGTTTACGATTAATACTTTTCGGCTGAGTCTTTAACTTGACCTACATTTTCAGCCATGTTCCACATTGTACTTCATATATGACTGGTTTCCTTATTCTCTTTTATTTTTATTCGGTTTTTTGTATCTGAAGTACTTTAAGACATTATCATATCGTGTAATGAAATAAAATTTTTGAAAGGAGGAAATATTTTACGCACTTACTGTTCTAATATTATAACTGCCAATTGATTTGTCTAATACCAAATATTTTCTGACATTTACCCGCCCGACAATGAGTTGTCTAAGAGAGCTTATTTGTGTTTGTATGTTGTTTAAACTCAAAAACATTATTCTCCTCTTTTTCATACCCCAGAGTAACAGTTTGGTATACCCCTTACTCGCCCATGAACACCGCACTTCTTGGGCCTTCTACTAATTATCGCCTTTCGGCTGTGAATGTGGTACGAGGTGCGCACTCGGTTCTGTGTTTTTTCTTACTTCTTGAAACTTGATTTTTCGGCTTCAGTTTGCAACCCCTGCTAGGCCTATTAAAAAGAAGTGTTTTTAACTCGAAAATTTTGTCAATCGCGTAAATTGTATATACCCTGCGCATGCTGTGTTCAAAAAGCAATGAATGACGGAAACTCTTAACTTAAGGGATCAGTGGGCATTAGTGAAAGCATATTGACAACTTTGTCCCTTTCACCTGATCCCTATTTGCCATTCAAAAGATACTGCTATGCAGACTTTTATGAATTCTTAAAAGTAATTGACACGGATGTCCCCGTCAAAGACAGCCATAATTCTGCATACATAAAATATATGGAGATTCCATTGCTGTCTGCGTTTTGTTTGAAGGAATATATATTCGGTTTCGGTCACTCCTGCTAGTTGATGCTGTGTTCCGTTCAACACCCCTTTCCGTGAGATTATCACTTTTCGTTTTTACTTTCAGCTAGCGTGATCGGGTTATTCTAACTGTTTAAGTAAGGTATCGGTTTACTTGTCAATGGAAGGTGATCTTTGTCTAAAATTCGAATTGTTAAATTAAGTAGATTTCCTTCATACTACTTGTACTCGTGACTGATAGTCAAGTAGTTGTACCTGGGAATAGGCCGTGCAAACTGAGAATGGCGTTCCAGAATAACGTGGGATTTCAAATTAGGATCCCAGATGCATTGTCTACCCAGTTTTCTTCTAAGTACCTCAGAACAATATCATTATCTTGGTAGCCTATGTTTAGGCGAAAAAAAACGCTTGTTAATTTTCGCTAGATAAACTAACGGAGATTCGATGAAAATATTGTAAGCAACGCAAAAAGTGGTTTGCTTGCAAATAATGCGTTTTTGCGTTACTGAATTATTCTTTCCTTTACGATACAAATATGCAACACACTTTCTTCCGAAAAGGCCGAAAACAGCATAACTTGAATTAATAGAAAACATTCGGTAAGTTCGACGTACGCAGACTGCAAAACTGCTTGGTGGGATCCTTAACGCCACATCCGCAAGAGGGTCCATCCTCCCTGTCGAGACACAAAGATCCAGGCGGACAACCATAGAAGTAGGAAAGCAAATTCAGGACATTAAAATTCGGCGTAAAGGACTTCTTCATTTGGTCACCTGTCCGCGAAATGTACTTGTTCCGTGTCAGTAGGTAGCAGTTTGAAATTCCAGGTGATATAACAGCATAATTTAATAGCATACTTGGAATCATGAGGCTAGATTGTTGTACTGGCTCCTTCGTTTCTCCAGAAACAGCATAATTTAATCCACGTTTGATTGTCCACGAACGCACAAACAAATTTCTCAATGTTCCCATGAATGCGTTTTCCATGGAGGCCGTGAAGTGCAAAATTTTGCTTGTATCCGTAAATAACGAGCTTTGCAGGCGACCGAAATAGGTCATTTGGCCAAATGCATCCGTGGGCCAACCCAGCGCATCGCGCACAGATGAGGAGTACGCAGCGTTACCATCAACGACAAGTAGCAAAATGTGATTGAAAAAATCCAATCGAATATCAAGGCTATGCCATCTGCAGTTGCCCGCCTTGGCGGATCCGTTTTGTACCGGCGCACTAATCACAATATACGCGTAATCCGGCTGCGGATCGTTCTCGTATTCCTCTTTCAGAAGCCTTAATTCCAGACGCACTAGGGCTGGACTGGTCAACTTTACCGAAATAAACGTTCCCACGCTCGCGTTTTCCGCATACAGTAAGCGACCGCGGAAGAAATCCACACAAAATTCGAAGTATACATTAGTAATATTGTTCAGAGGGATTGCTGGATACACTGCAGTAGAAAACTCATTTTTAAATAGGATCGCTGGTCCGGATCTGTGGATATTATTTGCAAAGGACATCCAGAGGGAACACAAACTGATGAAAGGTGTCCAAAATAATGCCATGGAATGTAGAAATCCGTTTGTAATTTTCCAGATGACGTGCACAACAATAAGGGTTAAGAGTGGCTACCTAGTTCACACGTGAAAGCATTTTTACATGTTGTTATAAGGTCAGAGATAGAACTGTAATGCTAGATGTTGCGCTTCCCACGGCCTAATACGTAAAACAAGAGCGTTGGATAGATCCGCAGGGGATTGGCTCGTTAAAGGATTCACTTTCATTGGTAGATGTTCAACATGGTCGCGCGTGCACAGTAATATTTATATGCACTATTAGCTTAGCAAATGAGCTAGGTTTACTTATGAACGTAGAAGAAAAATTATGCCTAGTTTGCATAAATACCAAAAGTCTCAGCAAAAATTTATTGATGTTGCACTAGCAACATACTAAGCAAAGTTAGTCGCCTTCAGTTTATTGTGAACGAAGTATCTTGAATATACATTAGTCGTTGTTCATCTATATATTTTATCTGACTGGATGTCATTTGGCAAATCCCCAATACTTTGGTCAACATTTGTGATTGCATACAATATCTGAGGAGGTTTAAGTAAAGTGTATTTGTTACCCATTGTAAATAAATATTGTGCACCTAGTTCAGAGAAACCAAGCAGATGCTGACATTTCCAACCGAGACGAGCAGGATAAATTACGGAATAGAATGCTTTAGCCAAGTACGCTTTTGATGACTTATGCAAAGCGTTACGCGTTAATATACGCTAAGAAAAGATTTGCTTGATTAAAAGTGATGCAATGTTGGATTTATTGATCAAATTAATAGACATAATTCTTTTTATTCTATATAGCACACTGCGATTTAAACCATCTGAGGTATCATTAAATAAGCTAATAAATATAAGGTTCAAATTAGTTTTTTTTTGTGTAATTTCCACGTTAAGAAGATTACAAAGACTGGTTTTCTGTTCTGTTACTTTTTGGCTAGAATTCGCATGGCTTCAATTTGACGATATCGTCTTCCTTCTATTTTTGAGCACTTTTGAAAAAAGTATAGTTTTAGTGCCGGGTGAAGGACGTCCTCTGATCATCCTATCTCACAATTGGCGTTGTGGATTTGTTTAGCAGCAATTTAGCATGCTACTCTCTTGGACTTTGTTGTAACTGTGTGACCAAGCCCATGCCTTTTTCCTGCTTCCTTCAAATTTATATCGAGTGATCAGTGCGGCTGTGTCTTCTCTAACACTTACATTGCTCTTGCTGGTTCTAATGGACTAAGACTATATTTTCCACTATATTAGTTGTAAATAATTCCGGCATAGATTATGAACCAATGTTTGCCTTGCGGCAACAACACCACGTGAACACATATTTGACACTGGAAACGATGCAATTGAAACACCAGTTTGTGATCCTTAAAGTATATGATGATGTTAAGGATACAAAACGCAAAAGAACAAGTACCCACGCCCGTCGTCGATAATTACAAACGTGATTATAAAATTGTACTTGGAAAAAGAAGAAAGTTATTAAAGGACAGTAACAATACCACCCATCCACAGTGAGGCTAACGGGTGGAGAGGTCGGGTCTGTTAAGAAACTTTCAAAACTTTAACGTACTTATTGATAGAATAATTGCGTCCTCCATGTTTTTCCATACCCAACCTAATGCCCACTTATCTGAGGATAAACTCGCTCATCACCTTCCTGATGTAAGTGCCATTCTTGGTTTTATTTGGAATACAAAATAAAAAGAATTACTAAGGTATGTACAACAACGGATAATAAAAGTAAGTGCTATTAAACTTAAAACGAGGTGCATATTTTGCCGTTATTTATTTTTGGTTTAGAAATGCACACTGAATGCGAGTTCGACAACTGTTGCACAAGGAAAGCTACCTCTTGAATAGTCTAAATGCATTCTGAGAGGTGCTCTTTTAAAGGAAATACTCTAAATACAACGACAGCTGACTGAAGGTGTTTGTTTTTAATTTATTTAACTAAACAGGCTATGCAGCTTATTTGCACAATATCGGAAAAATTTTCACTGTTCTTCGTTTAGTCATATGAAATTTTTATAAAAATTTTCTTCTGGTGGAAAACCTTTCACAAGTTTCATTAAGGCAAAGGGCACAAGGAGTGAATTTTAAAAATCCTCCTAACTCTTAAGTCATTTTTTGCATCCAGGAGGAGTCATCAGTGAGGTACAGTTTCATTTGGTTTCCATAGGTCTCGTGCCAAAATTGTATCTGTTTAATTCGTGGTTATGTTGTACTTTGTGAGCAACCTGTGTGAGTTGCTTCTTGCTAATTTATGGACGTTTGGGTTTTATTTTGGAAATTAGTGAATCTGTATAATTCATGTTTAACCAACGTTTAAGTGTCCTCCCGCGCAGAATAAAAACGAAGAAATTTAATGTATGAAAATAAGAGGTAAATGTTGGTTTGAATTAAAAAGTGCTTACAAAGAACTATTTTAAAAGCGCCATAGACAACCCCGATTCTTCCATATTGCTAAAAACGTCTTTGACACCGCTTATCTAATTACAGGCTTGTTCCACCGAATTTATGTCGCTCTCCTTAACACATATGTGTTTCCGCTTACATGTCAGTGTCGGGGAAAAAACAAATGGGTTTAGCTGCTAAAATGTTATTTATTTGTTTAGTGCAACTTTCGCGCGTTAGGGTCTTAAAATGCGAATTATTTTCATACACACCTTATACAACAGATCTATTGTTTCAAGAAATCGCAAAAAATCCTAATTGTTCTCGATTCGAAAAAAAAGAATTAATTAGGCTTTCGAAATTAAGCATCGTGCAACATACTCGCAAACTGTTTCAGCCACGTCGGGCTACCGATTTGGGAAGAACTTCCTTCCGGTCGCTTTCAAGCAGTACTCACTAAATAATATTTATGCATTTATTTTCAAAGGCCTTATAAATTTTAATATATTTACAGGTATCTAAGAATATTCATACTTGGGTGCACTTACATATTAGTCAACTTGTAATAAGCATGAAAAACAAATTATAAGTTTAAATTTATAATCCTTATATTTTTAAAACCGTAAAATGTCCATACTTAAGCGAGCAAATTTGCCACTGGTGCACAGCAAATCCAAATTTTATGAGCACGTCGTGTACTCTTCTTCATGGCATATAGAAAACGTTTTAAAACACTGCACAGTATAAATATCTTCATTACACCATATGAAGGTTTATACTCTACAAAAAACAGCACGAAAACGTTTCCCAGCGCATGGTTTCTAAGAAAACTATATTAATGTATAAAAGCACTAGATATCGGGTGAAGAAGTTCTCACATATCAAGTTGTCATACATTACAGAGTGTAGTTTCCTGGCGGCCTTAAGAAAGGTCGTTTAAAAGCCGACATCAGGGGTTTGATCTTACTACCTCTGGAGTATACAGCACGGGGATTGATATGACAATTTTATTTATTAATTTTTCGCAAAACTAATACATTACATAATTTCAGTTAGCACTTTGTGGGTCGGTAATTCTTTTGTTAATGGAGGTATAAGACCTTTATTCCACAACCTTATTCTTTTACTCGATTTAAATTTAAATTTAACATTGTACAACGCGTTTATCTTTACCCTGTGGGATAGAAATTTACAAAGCGCGTTAGGAAAACAGACTTAAGAAATGTTAAATAAACGTTTGCCAATCTATAAAAGTTATGCAGGTCCAGGTTTTACTAAATTTTCCATAAACAGCCAGCAAAATTACAAAACTTTCACTAATTATTTGCGTATTTGTTCGTTATGAAAACCGACGTATTTTGCCTGATGAAAATCGGATATTTACATTAATTTCTGAAAGTTTACCTTATATTTACGTTCGTAAAGTCAATTTAATACACAGTACTGGGCTCGATTATGTTACAGCAGTAGGGCGAACGAAGTAATGTTTTATTTTCGACTACTTAAATTGTTACACCAAGATATGATTAAGACTTATATATTAATATCTTAAAGTAAATATTCCGGAGGTAATTGCATTTTGTGCGGTGATCACAGGCATTGTTTTCCATTTTGACTAATTGAATATCCTGAGTGTAATTTGATTAAGGTTGGTGAAACCCGTGCAATCCTTTGCTATCTCTGGTATCGCCTGACGGGTATGGCGGAAGAGCATAAACCCAGATTCATACTCTCCGCTCGGATAGAGAGGAATTGAGTAGACTTGCTGTAAAGTCCAAGCTACAGATAGATACTGTAGTAGGCCTATAGGTTGTCTACAGACGGTAAACTTTACAACGTAAAGGAATGGTAGGACTCGTGCTATTAGTAAATGATTTATATAACCCATAAGTTTATCACTTTACCTCCTACAGATTGGGAGTTTATAATGGGTGCCGATTTCTTAAAAAACACACACAGACAGTATTATAGTATACTTTTTACTGGCTTTACTAAGCATGGTTACTATAATCAGCATTTTAAAGTAGGCTCGTGCTTCTAGCAGCAGTATGGTAGTCCAAACATAATCGAAACGAGCACAACCTGATGGATATAGTTGAGCGTATGGAAACAAGGGCAAGCTCTGCTGTCAGGGCTCCAAACTTGTACGTATTCGGAATAGTTTCAACCTGGATTTACACTCCTTTTTAGACCAGAGGTATGAGCCCCAGCGTTGGCTTTAATCAGTGTCACTTCTGATAAATGTTAGCGCTAAAACCAGTACTACGAACGCACATTTACATTGCTAGCTAGTGGTAGTAGGTGTAGCCGTATCCGTCTCAGCCTTATTAAGTCTGCTTTGACACCTACTGGAGGTAAGTAAGGGTTGATAGTGCAGTAGCAGCCGCGCAAAGTCTACTGTCAACTAACACTACATTAGGCGGTCTTTTGTGGCTTGAATTGAAAAAAGCGACCAACGCCGGATACAATCTGGTCTTCTTAGCCCATTGTGAAGGTTAACAGTGGGTTTGGCGCTAACCACGTCCACTATCACAGTAATCTATCCCCTGTAAATGTCATCTTCTGTACAAACCGGTTGGTGCACTTGGTGGACCTCAATGAAATCGATCTTCGCACACGTAAACAGCGCATATGTTAGTGGAAATGCGGAAACACAAGTCTTGGCACATCATTTAGATCTTGTTTTAAAATGTGACATAAATGCTGCTTTCTGGACTGTAGTAAACAAAATGGGGAAACAAAGGGGAAACTGCTCTTCTTTGCATATGAGTGGTAAATAGATAACGGAAGAAAAATAACAAAACGAAAGCCATCAGAACAATTTCTGATGTTTATCTGGATGCTCTGGATATTTGAATGTTCAGTGTTGGTGCACCGTATCCAAATCGAGCGAATTTAAAATCTCTGATAGCTATCACGCAGAAAGGCCAGTACAGCATGAGAATGAACTTTGGTCCAAAAATAATATGGCACATCCTCTCAGTTCAGAGAGGAATTTTCAGACATTTCAACTCCTCATGTTGCGTTGTTTGGCAGCAACGCCAAAAAATCAAGAAATCCACTAAACAGAGGGTTTCGATGCCACGCTTAATTTCACAAGAAAACGAAGCCCGACGTTCGGAAATGTCTGCATTTTTTTCTGAACAAATAATAAAAGAGTCCCTTCTCTTCGTCAAATTGTCACTGGAAGCTTGCAATTGTTTCTTTTTGTTACCAAAAAGCGAGAACAATAATAACATTCCACAAGTCAGACAACAGGAAATGATTGCAATATTTTTGGGCGTGTATTTTCGGCATGCGTCAGTTGGACATAGAAGAACAATTTATGTTTGCAACAGCAAAACTCCACGTCAATACTTTGACCGTTTCAAAAAATATCTTGTAGCTACAAATGAAGTGCTACCTACTAGTAGATATATGCCTTCGTCTCAGGACACAAGACCACATAAGGTTCGCATACCAAAAAAAAGCTGAGCTCTATTGCGAGAGCTTTTTCCAGTCTATTTAACTGATTGTTCCTAGCTTCTCAGCACTTTGTGGCCAAAAAAGATTTCGGAATATTATCCCTATGAAAAGTAGACCCTCAGCATTGTGTACACTACATAATCGTTTCTTTATAGGTAGGGTATTACAAATTAGTCTCGAAATTAGTACCCAGCAAATTATAAGAATTTACAGACGATTATAGAAGAACATTCAATCACCTAAACAATTTTGCTGTGCTTTAGAAAAATTATGTATTGTCTAATTCTTCCAATTAGGCAGCCAGGAAGGTAAGAGCGGTAATTTTTAAGCAACGCGAACTACAATACTTCCTCTTGGAATTTGAGATCTGACAGGCTAGAAACAGACTCTCGAGTTTGTTCAATATATCATTTCGCATGTTTTATTTTCAAAAAAAATTGTGCCAAATAGTTTTAAAACGCAAAACCAATTAAAGGTTCATAGGAAAACTATAAAACCAAGTGTATCATGTTAATCTCGAATGTTTATATTTAAATGTTGGAACCTCTAAAGAGTAAAACGGAAAGTTGTAACCTTTATGGACAGGCACGTTTAGTGATGCCTTCTATCATTCTTTTTATTTTTATTAGCATCTTCCGCAACTGTGTGCGTATACTGCCACTGAGAAAGTTATGGTTTCTCACAATTTTTTCTATAAAAAGTGGTCATTATTTTCACTTATGGCAAATGCAGTCGTCTGTTTACTGTTATGTAAATGCAAAAAATATTTTTGATAACACGTTAGTCTTGAACAAGAAATACAAAACATGTGTTGGTCTGCCAGAAAGATTGGACTAATTTAAGAATAAGTAGGGGAACAGGTTACTTTACACGTCCATTAAGTATAAGGTTGATATGGTAGGTGCTCGAAATTAATTTTTTGGAGCGAATATTTACTATTTCAGAATACTTATAAAACCTGCTCAAAGTGCTAGGTAGTTCTTTTAATCACGTTATCCGACAATTTCCAAAGTAGAATACACAAATAAGAATATAAACTCACGAAACAATTTACTCAGATGTGACTGAATACTCTTTCGTGCCTTTTAGTTTAACTTACACAATTTACTCTCTTTTCAGTCTGACGCGTTTATTGTTTTATATTTGAACCTTTTATTCGTCTTACCTAGTACATTTCCCACGTCCGAGTCTGTGAAGTAGATTAACCATTTTGTGATTTTTCATCAAACGCTAAAATAAATTTTAAAAACGAAAGTTTCCGCTGAATAAGCAAGCCCTTCCTCAGCAAAGAACCTGTCAGAATTCCTCAAATGTTTCAAATTCTCCTATCCAAATAAACTGATTACTCCGATCAGCATTATTGAGATTGATAGGGATTATGAAAACACACAGATGACACGCGACGTCGAGTTTAATAAAATGCTTGTGGATAAAATATATCTGAGCGTATACGATTGCGACAAATTTATGCTAACATTTTACCTTATAAATACATGTGGTTGGGGAAAAGTAATTCACCGGCGATTTTTAGAGACAGAACGTTTAATAAATATCCTGAACACTGAAAATGTGTGCGCGTTTAGGAAATATATTCGCGTTCGATATGTCATTAATTTGTGATTTAAAGCGTAATTTAGGACGCGCAAAATATAGAACTTTTTGTGAAGAAAACAAACGCTTCTATTCATATAAAAGTAAACGAATCATATCGGAATAAGGTGTTTGTTTGCGGACAGGATACAAACGGGTCCATTGGTATTTGTATTTCAAATTAAGCGCATGGAATTCTCCAATTGGCGTGTATTTATTTTTAACTGAAAAAAAGGTCAAGGCGGTTGGTTACAAATTCTAATTTAAGTAAACGATATTCTAAAAAGGATGTTTGCAGTATAATTTCAACCTTTGTTTCCCAAATGCATTATTTGTAAATACCATCTTATAGAATTGAACATATGTGCTACCATCTCCCTTTTGCCTGCTGCTACACCGTGTGCACTCCTTGCATATTGCATTCTGCATTTTCACTGCCTTTAAAAGTGTTTATTTTTGCACTCAGACATTTCTGCTGAAATGCCATCCTCGGAACTGTCAGCAGTTTTAAACAATCAAGTATTACTTAGAAATCAGATGAGAGCAAAAGTCACGGGTGTTCACAAGGCCTCGACTCCTGTATCCAGAAGTTAATTAAGTAAGTCTCTTTCTGAGAGAACGTTACATAGCATTTTTCATCTACGCTAAGCAACTTCACCTGTCTACCCTGCATAAGTCTAATTATGTAATGCTGCGATTCAATACTTTACTCAGCATTCTGGACGAATTGATCGGTGGGAACCTCGCTGATGTTTTCACTCAAGGCTGTAAACGTCTTAAGCCACTCCTTCACTTGCTTTTCTGAGAATTCTCCGATAGAAAAAACGGACTAACCACTTCCTATTAAAAAACGTCCACTGACTCGCACGGCCAATTGATTGTGCAGCCGACTTCCTTTACGTGTGTGGCTTCAACCATGAAACAGCGGATGCCAAACTTCTGTCCCCCCTCCCCCCTGTCACAAAAATCTGCTCACCTCAATTAAACCATTTTCATCAATAGAGGTTTATCTGATTTTCGCTTACAGAGGTCAAAGAATTTGGAATTGAAGAATCTGGTCCATGTTGTCTTCTCGGTCAAACGCTCGTTAGTCCGCTCAGAATATCATTAACATTGAGAATGAAATTAATCCTACTCCCCTCAAATCAAATTAACCACACCTCTACACTTCTTCGTCACCCTCTCAAATAACGCGTCTAAAACGTTTACAGCTCTTAAATTAGCAGCACTCACGATTGTCCTTTACAACTGTCCCGGTAACAGTCCTCAGAAGTCCGCGAATCCATTTATACTAAACAGACTAAGAGTCTCACCAGTTCAACGAATTCTTCCAAGTGCTCAATTTACATAAGTGGGGAATACCGTGGGAAGGACGCTATTCCGTAATTCAGTCCACCTTTACCCAGAGGGAAAGATGTGCTACAACTTTTAATCTCAAGTCGTCTATAAATCCATACGTCCTAATTTATGTCCAGGTAATTTTGTGTTCAACACACAGAGTACCAACAACTGCCTTTTTATTATCCTACTCACAGTTCTTACGCGACGTGTCCTCAGACCTTTGCCTCCTATCCTAGTTTAGGATTCATAACACTTAACTCCTTTATCCTCCATTTTAGTCATGAATACTCACCAGTTAATATTTAGAGTTGCGTGCTCACCTCTATTATCGTATATCTTCCTTATAACTTCCCCCTTTCCATTATAAATACCAGCCGAATCAGCCTTATTTTAACTAGCACAGTTGTCTAATACCAGAAAAACTGTATTTATCCAGCTTTCAGATCTCCCTCTCAATTTTGTGGCTGACTCACCGCATGCTAATAGTTCTCGACATGTTGGTAATTATCCTTGAAGTAGTAATACTATAGAATTTACTTATTCATTTGTGAATTTTTAAAATAACTTTTGGTAATATCCACGCTGGGTGTAAAACGTGAAATAATATATTTTCGAATGCCCCACTGTTTTTAAATAAGACGACCCAAATCAGAGTAATTGCTCTCGAAATGACGCCCAATATTATATGCTTAGCTAAATCCTGAACTCATCTTCTATTTGGTGACTAGTCCTTTATAGAGAGGGTTTTGATTCCTACAGTCAAGAGTGCATGAAGTGGCCTGGGGATGGTTGTCTATTTTATGTTACGTCTTCCTTAACACACTGACCCTTTATATTCTGGAGATTTATGCTTTACAGCAATTAAGTGCTCGCCACAAAGAGACGCTACTACAGACGCTATTATTCTCAAAATTGCCGATACAAACAAAAATGCTTCTTGAACCAAAGATTATGCAAAACTTTGTAGAGTCTTTAATTTAGTTTCAGTATCTTCCTTCAGGGTTGAAATAAACGCAAGTAATCTTTACCTATCTGAAAAAGATTTGTATGTGAATATTTGTCCGCCAGTTTTTCCAGAGAATACCATTTTTGTAATTAGTGTCAACTTGAGCGTTTTCAACAGGGAATAACCGCATTCAAGATCTCATTTTTACTAATAAAATTACTATCTTTTTCGTTGCTTTGTGATAGTGGCCGTTTATTAATTCCCTGTTGCCCATCACTTGCAATTTTAAAAAATTATAGCACAGTTCGGATCTAGCTGAATTAAGATCGCGTAGAAGATATCTTAATAAATAACTATCTGTGAAGCGGGGATTGGAATAGTTTTTTCTCCGGTAGTGTACGACAATTTCTAAGCATGTCATATTGGGTGTTTCGAAAGGCATCTTAAAATGTGTGCCTCGTAGATGTCTGAAAAGTATATTGTCCCATCCCTTTTTTCCTTACGTTCTTCTTAACCTAGTAAATAGTTTTGAAGGAAGTTTCATGGTTTGTTCTCTAATTGACAAGCAAAATATCGCGGATATTGTTAAAATGGTTACGAAGATGGGTCCAGCCAATTACCAAAAGAAAGAATCCCTGTTTTCAGGATTTCGAACCTTCCCAAACCGTTGCTTATATACTGCGTCATTCGTCTCTTTCATACCTGGTTCCCTTTGAAAAATCTAATCTTTCGCGACGATGACACTGACACGGCGATTTGTTTATCGGCCTTACAACGGAGCCTGAGACAATTCTTCCCTTTCGTCCATTTTAAGGTAGAACTTCCAATACGATCAAAGTCTTCTCATATCTAGTTAATAATCACATAAGTTAATTTAAAAACACACTGCTAGAGAACAGATACATTCTCATATTGGATTACCAAAAAAACATCAGAAATTTCTTAAATTGCTTAGCTATTTATTCTCAGGAACTAGGAAAACGTCAAGCAGTCCTCTAGTTCTGAAGTCTGGAGCTCTGCTGATGCTGAATAACTATGTATGTTGACGTACAAATCCGGTTCCATTAAAATATATTGAAGAACATTCATTTTTCCACACATTTGGTGTTTCTGTCTAGCTAGTCAGTTTTTGTTCTCTACTCAGGATCGAATTTTTTCGGAAAGACTTTGCAAGACGTGTCATTGGCCGTTCCCAAGGCTTTAACTTATTTTCATAATTAAAAACAGTCAGTGGCAGTTATCTACTTTAATCTTAATAAACCCTTTAAAAAGATGTCACATAGACGTCTTTGCGTAAAATATGAATTGTACCGGCGTCCGGCCTGCCGTCATCTTCTTCATTGGGTCCTACTCATCTAACCATTGTAAGAATGTGATGATTTGCAACTGCTACCCACTGCCTCGCGTAATTTAGTTCCCCTGCTCCTCCATCACTATCTACTTCAACAAAAATTATAAGTTAGCCAAAGTTCGCTTATGCTGATGACTTAAGATCTGTTTATTTATATTCTAAGACCGCTAAAAAGAGTTGCGTTTAAGTTATTGACACTGCTCGAGTGTACTTGTGAAAATTGAGTTCAACTAAGGAGAATGGCTTTTCTGCGTGCAAACGTCGTTTTATTTGTTTTGGCCCGGCCAAACTTCTGGGCTTCATAAAGCCCAGAATAAGCTACTAGCAAAAGGCCTCACCATGCCGAATTAGGTAGTAATTTGTCCAAATAAGCCCGCTTTAACACCTTGTAGAATTACTGCAAAGCCTGTGCCAATATGTTGTTTTATATCACATCGTATTTTACCTTCCGAAAATGTAACTTAGACTTGATCGAATGTTTTCTCTGCTCCTAGAATATTCTCAGCGTTTCTGGAGTCTAAGGCAGGCCTGTAACAGAAGCAAAAGCGAAAACATTGAGAACATTCTTATTTGAAGGCTTTTCCTGGTTTTGAATCTCGTATTTCTCATACCGAGGGATGTAAAATGCTTAACATTAAGCTTGCATCGGTCAGGAATCTCAAGGTGGGCCTTTTCTATCTGTTCCGCCTAAACACCAATAGCACTTTTCCGTATGTTGATGTTCTCACCGTAGCAAATTGGTATTATGTCATGCGTACTTTTCCCGTGTTTCATCCACCACCACTTTGCTCTAGCCTAAGCGCTGACCCTTTGCGTCCAAATATACTGTCCTTTATAATACTCATTTAATGAAGATCAGGTCATCGTTTTAGTTACCAATACCCAACTGAAAAATACGTAAGAACCGTACGTTGGACATCGTAAAGTCAGTATGGGCCACTTCATTATTGAGCAGTGAACTTTTGGATTTTCATGAGGGATCTCTGAGGATATAAGAGTTAATAATACATGCTCCGATTGTTCAAATTACAACTCAGTGAGAGTTATAAAACCCATTTTAGTAAACTGTTACCTCCATTGACGCTTACTCTTGTGCAGCGGTTATTTTTGCGAGTTTATCGTCATTTCTTCATTCTTTTCACAATACTGTCAATTTCAATGTTTTCTCTTCCTGGTAATCGTTGGTTCGGCCAACATAGAAGTCTCCTGGACGAATATCTCCGTGTTTTCACGATCACTTTGGCCTTTAGTATCCTTTTCTCCCTTTTTTGCTGAACAGACTGTAAACGAGAGTCGTGGGCTCTTCCTGTCGTGCCAATTAATAGTTGTCATCCCATAGAGGTTATGCTTACATTTTCAGCAAAGTGTTAAATCTGGTTTAGAAATTTCTTCCTGAAAAAATACGTTTGGGAACATTTTATACTGTCAACTGTAGAGCGTTTCTGTCTGACGTACATATTCAAGTGACTCTGATCAACCGTTCTTCTAAACCTTGAAATTTACGCAGTCAAATTAACGCTGTCATCTAAAAAAAATGTGACGACTGCTGTTAGAGTAAAATCTCGTTGCAATATCCAGATATAACGTATTTTTCTTAAGGGATGCGCTTATTAATTAGAAAATGGATTTTCTAATAAAAACCCGCATTTTTTGAAGTTAATTACAACACAGCCATATTTCTCCTTTTTGTTTATTCTCTTGTATATTTCGAGGTATTTAGCTGCGCGTTGTACTTACCCAAGACTTACTTAAAACGCATGTGCATGTTAATAGTGTATTGCCTTAGTAAGCACTTCGGTTTTTGTTTTTTTTATCCACTGTGTTTGTGTTAGTAAAATCGGTCGTAGTAGAAAACGGAAAAAGCCCAAATGAAAATAAAATGAACAAAAGTGCGTACAGTACAGCACTTGTTTAACTCAGAAAGTGAAACGTATGATCGCATATAATTTTAAATTTCTCTTTTTAGCACACGTTACACAAAGACGGGTGGTGTACTATTAATTTATACTGTAGTGTAGCAACCCCCTTACAGAACGGAGATCTTAGAAGATAAACTTATATGATTCGTGATCTTTAATTAAAGTCAGATAAGTCCAATTGACCCAATTGTGAAAAATACGTGGTTTCTATGGGATTCAAATTCACATTAGCAGAGAAGGCTTTACTTCGGTCAACGCTCTACCAACTAAGCTAGAAACACGGAAACCGTAAATTAAATCACACGACCCGAGTGTGATTAAATTCACGGCTTTCGATGTGCCATCTATAGCCGCAGTCGATTTGTTGATCCCACATCCTTATGTAAGCTGCTCATATGACAGTCTGGCCCAAACGTACTATCTGCATATAAAATAAGTTTGGGCAGAATTTCTATATTTCTTCGGAACTAATGAACAGTCCTTGGACATATGGATAGTGATATGGGACATTATTGTCCCCATCTTATTTATTTGATTCCTGCCCTAATTTAAATAAACTCGAATAACTTTATCTGCGTATAGTTACCATTCATGCTGGTTGCATACGTCAAGAGCCAATGTCATTTATGTAAACAATTGCTCCGTAAATATTTGCATTAGCCTTTAGTTGACCAAGTCAGACAGTCAGTTGGTGTATGAGAGAGGAAAGGAGATCGGTGGACGCGGGAGTCTCCGCCCTCATGACGCGTCAGTGCATTCTTAACTATAATAACTTTGAAGAGCAATTGGCGAGCATGCGTATACTTTCATTAAGTTCTCATCAGGCCGTAGGGGGGGTAAAGTTTAAAAGGTAGAATTGCAAGTAAATTACTTTCAACGTTACGGGCAAATTAGTCCAGGAAATAGGGGAGAGGATTGGGGGTAGTAGCAAGCGGGTAATTAAGCGGCAATTAGGGAGAAGGGGGAGAAGGGAGAGAGGAGTCTCAGAAAAAATACCGGTAGCTAGGTGGCCGTTGGCCATACTAAGCTTGGAGTTTGCATATAATGAATTTGATGCGCCTTAAGACGCGCTAAGGGTCATGGCATGGAATGTGGCCAACTGATGGGAAGACTCAAACCAGGCGGCAGTGGTGCCGTATTAGTGT
>UYRU01041799.1:832-14233 GCA_900617775.1 Dibothriocephalus latus | reverse complement strand
TAACGGGTACTGGGTCTTTAGGCCGCATAAGTTGTCTGCGGATTGTTACTTCCGGCCTGTGAGCAACGCCACTCCCAAATTCGTTGACCAGTCTAGCGAATTCTTCGGATACACCAGTAATATAGGGTATTGCTCGCCAGCGTGTCGGTTCTTTACGTTTTCATTTCTTGACAATGGCCTCGAGTGAGAGTCCGAAATGTCGGGCAAATACAATACTGGTCCCAGAGAGCGTCTTCCTGCCTTTTATATCTTATAAAGTGTAATTTTTTGAGAGACATCTGATACGATTATTCAGCAGTTAAACAGACATTGCGCCATCTCTTTGAAAATTCTTTTTTGATTAAACCTGCTAAATCGAAGAGCAAATTATTGTTGTGATAGGGAAAAATATCGAGCAATGAACTGCTTTTCAACTTTGTACCCGCGCGAGTTTATGCTTCAGTGCGTAAAAGCTCAAGACGTCGAGGGACGGCAACGGTGCCCAAATACGCCCCTAGCAAAGCCTCCAAAAGTAGAAAAACAAACCTGAGCCTATCGAAATACCGTTTATAAAAGCATAAAAGGAAAGTAATATATCAAGTCCTTGTTACACCGCGTATAGCATTATCGTAATTTCATATCATTGTCGAGTAAAATCTACCCAACACGGGCTTGTTTATAGCATCCAGGACTGCATAAAGGTGCTTTTTACCTTCATGTGTGAAATTGGCCTCGCTTTATTTCTTAAAGAAACAATTTTGTGAGAAGTTTGACTTATTTTAAATTAGAAATATTGATATTGTTTACAGTCGTTTACGAAAATTGTCCCTATTGTAGGACGCGGACTGGTTTGAACAGTATACCTGGGCCCTGTTCAAAGCAATGTCTCACATGCTATCCATCGGCTACGGTCGCTTCCCGCCAACAAGCATCAGCGAGGCCTGGATAACTATTGTTAGCATGATGACCGGTGCAACCTGCTATGCCCTTTTTGTGGGCCACGCTGCTGCTCTCATTCAGTCCTTTGACACTTCAAAACGACTGTACAGAGAAAAGGTGAGTCACCCGTCCACATTACAATGATTAGATTTTCCAGTCATTAATTGTTATTTTACACTGCTTTGATAAACATGAACTTACGTGTCTGCGCTCATAACGAAAAAGGCATAAAAGCCTATATTAAGGCGCGTTTCGTAATTATGTTTAGGTTATGCCTAGAATGAAATTTATACAAAGTACTCTGATAAATATTATAAACCTACTATACTGTGAGAAAACCTTAAATACTCGGGATGATATTATGCACATGAACTTCAAAAAAACTCAAGGATAGTCATGATGAATCAAGCCGCAGGTCAACTGATTTTAAAGTGTAATTGAAATTTGTAATCAAAATGTCTCCGAATTCATATCTAAAATTCACGAGTATCAAGCAAACATCGTCTGACCACGTTCACCGAGAGAATGAACAGCTTTAAGTTTATCGCTAGCACTGCCAAGGACAGCCGCAACTCTTTACCAAAACGGTGGTCACGCTAACGGTACATTTACACCGTTACCTCGCTAGTTTTGAAATAATTTGTATCTTTTAATTTCACTGAAAATATACGTTTATGGACTAGGTAAGAAAGCAGTTATGCATTTAAAATTTATGCCAAAATAGAACTAAGTGAGCTGCCAACCCCAGTGCTAATCACCACTGAATTATACAATTCCAACTCTTATCTAGCGAAAGGGGTTTAGGTTTAGTGAAGCAGCTTCATAATGTTTGTTGGGATACTTCGTATACATTTTATTCTACAGATAACGTAAATATGATTATGAAACGCGACTTAATGTATAGCCATATAATTTTTAATGGTGTAATTCAGACGATAAATTGGCGAACATACATTTGTTTTCGATAATTCTCATTAGGCCTTTACATTTATATGGTAATTATGTAAATAAACTATGCGGGTTGGTAGATAAAAAATAATAGGGATATCAGCGGAGAAGGAAAGGGGAATCGGGGTCAAAATCTGACCAGCGTTGGGTGGGGACTGGTAGTCGATCAGATTTTGACTCAGACTACCCCCCTTACCCCACCCTGACAACCGTACTATTTTGTCTAGCAAACTGCACAGATTATTTACTTAATTACCATACAAATGTAAAGGCCTGATGCGAATTATGGAAAGCAAACGTATCTTCGCCAATTCATCTTCCTAACTTTGCAATTGGAATTTTCGCACATGGTTTAGTTATTAATGTAACGAACAGCTCTTTTAAAACTTGTCAAAATCGCAGCACATAAATGATTGCGAAGACTATATAAAATATTCACAATGTAACGCTGGCCTTAACCGTAGTGGCTTGGTCATATAAACGTCAAGTTACGTTGAAAGCGTCTTTACTTGTAATCTGGGGTTCACGCATTAAACTTCTTGACGGTGCGTGAAGAAGGATATCCCTTCTATAGTGCGCGAACATCAAAATAGGCAGCGGAATTCGAGTGAGCACGCAGTTATGAACAAGAAAATAGACAACAACTAAACCATCTGAACCTCGACATTTATATATTTGGCCGTTCTTGCCACAGCAGGTCACAAACGTTAGGGTCTAACAAAAAAAGTCATGCCAGCGGGACTTGCGAAACCACTCACAAGCTTTGCATTAATTTGCTAGCTTACCGACCACCCAATATTCATGCGTTCTCTGCAGTCGCATTCTTAGATGGGAAGACTCGAAAAGTTTCGAACATTTGGCAAAAACGGTTTGAAGTTCAGACTTTGATGACTGTTGTTCTACGGTGCTAATTCTAATTAAAAATGCTTCACACAGGTCCGAGATGTCGTGCTTTTTATGCCAGATATTAGTGCCTACTTTGTGATAAACTATCCATTTTCTGGAGAATAAACCATTTCATCTTGCCTACTGTTAGTATATTTAAGTAATAATTCACCCCATTAAATGGTTTTGAACGATGCAAATGCAATATTTCGTATCTATAATCTTTATTTTATTAAAATATGTTAATAACGACTGGAGATAAATATAGTTTTACCGTCTGTTGTATGTATTCCCTTTTTTAGATCTTATGCTTGGAAAATCTAATCACCAGAAGAACACTACAAATGTTGTGCATTCCGTTACACTTGCATTCAACATAAATTCTGACTAGCATTTTTTATTTTTTTAAATCACCTTGTTTTCATTCTCATCTAAATCAGCAAAGGTGGACATTATATAGGCTGCCGTACTTATATGTATACTTATATGTTTCTGTTTCTTGATGACAATTAATGAACACCTGGTCTGCGTGGAGTTCATGACATAAGTTTATATGGTGCGTTTTTGCTCAACACTTGAGGGTTCAACAAAAAATTAATTCTTTATAAATATTTAGGTTAAGCTTACGTTTAAAACCATATGTGATTACACGGTCATTTGAATATCCTTCTAAGTAGAGGAGGCCAGACTGCGTCCTCATTGAATGTAGTAAGGTTAAGTGGGGCCACAGTCGCCACAGAAGTACTATATTATAATCGGGTTAAGAGAGGGTGGTGCATAACTGGAGTGAAAAAAACATACAAAAAGGTATTCAGACAAAGCAAGTTCAATTTTAGAGGAATATCAGAGTCAGTTTGACAAAACAGAAATTAAAAGCGACATATCCAATTTTATATTGCGCAAAGGACGTTAGCGTTGCGCACTCATAATCAAGCGGATCAAAGCTGTTGGATTATGGAAATATACGTCAGTTTGTCTAACTGCGTACTCCAGAGTTTGACTTTTGAAACCAGAGGAAGAGAGCTCTCGAGCTCTGATGAACATTATTAACTTCCTGTTTCATTTAAAGTATTAGTAATATGCTGAGCAGTAATTTTATCAATCTCAAAGTTTGCGACCTTCGTAAATATAGAAAACATTTAACAGCCGATGGTGCGCAAAAAAAAAGATTTGAAAGCTATATTATCATACAATTAATCACTACCTTCCGACAATAGGGACATATATCAGGTAATATCTAAGCTAATGTGTCATTGCAAAACATTTTTGCCGATGAATGCTTTTTGAAAAAAGGATGTATTTTTGAGCAGCATTAAAAATGTTGCGAGGCATGTAGGGTTTGCAGGCGTGTCACCATTTTCCTAAAGCGTTAATGTTTTGCTACAGTGATTTATACAGCTGGCCGTTTGGGCGATCTTTTATCACAGTTAGACCTAATATAATGCAAAAACCCTACGAGGACTCTCTCGTGTTAAACTAAATACCTTGAACTTAACCCTCAATACATAACGTGACTGTCGACTTAATTTTATTACGCTTTTACTCGTATTCAATTGCGTGAGCAGTAGTTGATGTGCACTTTTGTGTTCGCCCCAAACTATGCCAAACTCAGGTTAAAATTAACTCAGTGTAATGCTGGCTGGGTGGTTAAGAGATTGCCAATGCATTCCTCGGAGATCATTGGAGTTCAGAGCACTAAAATTACTAGTAATATTTTATGGCCAAATGCCGTTTTCATGGTTCCGAAAGCGTGGACAATAAACCTGCATTTCTAGGAAATACGGGCGCAGGTGAAAGGTACATAACAGTGGACATTTTTCTAAAGGTGTTTTATTGACCATAGGTAAAGGAAAAAAACTTATGAAGCTAGGATCCCAGTACGCTAAACATGTATCTTAGAGAATACATACTTCAAATTAGAAAAAAAGTAATGCATTTATATTTTGCTTAAGAGGAGCGTAGAAGCGCAATATAATAGAACATAATATATATAGTTTTCTCATATCATTAGAGAGGGTAATAGTTTCTAATAATCCAGGCAAGTCCTTAACTGAAAATATAAGACGAAGTGCATTCCGAGGTGATATAATAGGCTTCTCGAATACATTTAGGTTTGCCTTTGATTTTTTACGCAGGTAACACTGCTCCGTCTCTAGACAACGCTCCAGTGTTACCTGATTGAATATTCACGAGAAAGGGCAAATCTTTTCCGACAAACCTTTCTTCTTTTTAACACGCTATACTCTCTGTTCTTTGATGTTAGCAAATGTTAACTTTACCGATAGTATAATAACGTGTTGTTCTTGAAGCTACTGGAATCGATGATGTACATGTGTTATACGTGTACTTAAAATCGCGCAATGCGGACTGCATGAATTATAATTGGTAAAACAGAGAAGTCTCGAAACCGGAAGAAAGAACTGGCAGCAATCAAAACGGCCTAATATGTGGAGAAAGACAATACAGAATAAAGACGCAAAAAACATACTTTTTACCTAACTCCGGACTGTGTTATCTCAATGTCAAACTGATGAACACTTTAACCTTAAAAGTTACAAATAAGTACGTAACGACCACTTTGTAAGCATATTATTGCCTTCTTTAAATTCCCCATCGGTAGATAAAAGACATTAATTGTGGTTACAAGAAGGATCATCTATGTTGCCAACTCAATAGCATGTCTGGCATAGACTCCACTAAGCAAATCTGGGTGAGCAGTCAGTCGCGTAGGCTACTGAGCACATATCAAAGAATGTAAGTGCTTTAAGTTGCTGTCAATAATCTTCACCTGGTTTCTCTGTGATGTAATCTCTGTTGGCGTATGGGCGATTAACTGCGTCATATCAGGTGAACATCTATTGCTCCAAAGATCATATCAGCATGCTGACAGTTACTCATTGGACCTCGGATATGGCGTGCATATATGCCTTATGAAGTTTTAATTTTTTCGGTGTCTCACCTGAAATATATTAACTTGCCTATCTTGGGAAGTCTTCACAGATATTTTAACCGGTTTTCTACTGAAGTGGATTACTGAGGCTGAGAGAATACAGCATAATGTCAAGTGGCATCACTTAGAGCAGAATGCGGGATTTTTTGCTTACTTATTTTTGATCGCCTGCGGCAAAATCGTCGGGAACATGCAAAATGTTCATAATATGTATTTTTTTAACATTGGATATACTCACGCTTGTTATGCATATGTTCTTCTAATTTTCTAAATCGTTTTTAATATGACTTTCTAGGATACCATACTATGCCCACCCATAACATATCGTACATACCAGCACTCCCGCGTTACTAACTGAGCGTATCAAGTGGTTACTTAACATGAAAACGTTTTATTTGTATTTTATAGCGCGTTTTGCACAGCTGAAGTGTAAATTTGAAGTGCCACAAATAACAAATGTGGAACCTTATGTTGTTCACAAAGTTAAGGTGGAATTTAATGGCTATTTCTGGCTTAATATTCGTGAGGTGCCAGTCATACCCAATCCTATGTTTCATTATGTTAAGGCCTAGTCCAGGGTCCCAAAAACTAAACCATGGGACTGGAGTCAGATAACCGCAGACGGCAGTGAAAAGCAAGATCGGACCCAAAGATGTTTAGGAATTGGAACATTTTGTTAAATTAAAAGACGTAGCTTTTTCAACAATGGCATTTAAGAAGACCTATTTGGATAACATTTGACGCTAAAAATGAATTTAATCATATCCAATGCTTACTAAATATTTCTTTAACTACATCTTACCTCGGAGAAAACCTTGCTTCGACCGAAGTTACCACATTTTATTCATTGTGGTTTTTGCAGGCAGTGCAGCATCATGTCGTCAGTGTGCGATAACCAGTTCCGAAAATCCTTAAATCATTATCATTCTCAATCAACAACACTTCCAAATTTCGTTTACATTAGCTTGTAAATAGCCGGCTTCGTTCAATTACCTAGTCAACATATAATATCCCTGATAAATAGAGTCCTTGACAAAATAAAACAAGCTCTATTTTGCGAGATGAGGTAGAAAATATGTGAAATAAAATTCCTTTAGCTCTTTTCATACACATTACTCACAAAAGTTAGCCCTACTCCCTAATATGTCTCTATAGTTGATGTCATCAACTCTCAGGTATAGATTGCACTTTAAGCAAAGCTTTTAACGCCACAAATTGATGACTTGGATTTTGAACAAAGCACAGATGCACCTACAATCATCATCTTTATATAGCTGTTTTAAAACATACTGTTATTAAATCTCTGATGCAGGTTGGCTTATATACCGCACGTTTCGGTTTATGTTAGCCAGCCTATAGTCAAGATAGTGACTACATATAACATCATAATTACGTTTAGCCGTTTTAACCGACATAACCGTCAGGTGTGACGATCATATGGAATTCATTCTTCGCCCCACAGAGTTTTCTAATATTACTTGGAACTTTTTAACTTTTTAAATGAATTTAAATAACTTGGAAATATGTTTGAAATTCACGCGTTTTCAATTTCAACTGCTACGCAAATATTTAAAACCTTGATGTCGAATTTACTACTTTAGCCTATCGTTTACACTAGCCAACCTTAAACTAGTATGTTTTTTGCATAATTATAGCCCACTTTATCACCTACTGCGTAAATCACCATAAAAATAAGTAACGCGTTCGTGGTTTCCCCGCGATTTTGCGGTTCCAAATTATTCTGAATGTAATGCCTCAAAATGACAGCCTACAACATGGCAAATTCAATAATAGTACACAGGCTAAGTATCCGGTTAATCTTAAATGCACGTGAAATTGGGGATCCTAGGGCCCTTTGTAATAGTTCGCGGGGGTAGGCGCATGGTTTTGGTGCAGAGGCCTCCTACCTAGCCCTTTCACAACATAGTACATTCGACTTGCATATCCAAAGTTAATTTTAACCTTATTTTATCACTATCCATCGTACGATTGGTTTCAGTTCAAGCAAGTCGAGGAGTACATGGCATACAGGAAGCTACCTCGTGCACTACGACAGCGAATAGCAGACTACTATGAACACAGATATCAAAGGAAAATGTTCGACGAGGCCCAGATTCTGGCCGAGCTTTCTGAGTGCTTGAGAGAGGTAAATTGTTATTTATTTCAATAGGTTACCTTGCCTCATCATGCTGCCGTTAAAATGTAACTATGAATAAACAAACAGGTGTCTTCTGGCAACTGTTCCTCTCCGAAGGAAACGTAAAATTTAGCTGTATTTTTTGTCGCTACAGAATGAAAATTTGGGCCATTTCTATCACGAAACACTGAAGTACGGTTCTTTAAATCTTTCGAAGCTGAAGGTTAATCCTCTGATTTGGAATCTCAAATGTATCTTGCAGTAGAAATAATAATATTGCATCAAGAAGCCATTTGACTGTGCAACCCAAACATGTAATATAAAGTATCAATTTTTGATCAAGTTCCGTAAGATTAATGCCAGTATAAATAACATCTCTGTCTTTTCCAGACTAAAATATTTTAATTTTTTACCTTTTATTGAAAAAGTAAACATGTGTTTTATGAAGGTGGCAGTACTTTGTTCTATAACTATTTGTATAGAAGTGACCTCGCCGATTTATATGTTCCATGCAGAGGCCTACTGTCGCAGATATTTATAAGCAATTGTCTAGATAACTGACTGGCCACCCGTATGTGCATTTCGTGCCGTTCAGGCCAAATGCTAACACATTTTGAATATTGATAATACTTGTAACTAATAAGTGCCTCATTTTACATAGAATTGACCTAACTACCCTGGTAATATTTTCACTATTTTAATACTTCATTTACTAGTTCACGGGACTATGAGAACCATAACATCTACGTGGTTTTTACTTGCAAAGTTTACTCATTTGTATATTACCTTTTCCTTCCATTGCGCCTAAACATATATTGCATTTTAGCACTGTCTGATGTAGCTTTATACAATTGTGCACTTTTGCATATATACTGAAGTAAACCTCATTCTGTTCTAAGTGGTTTTGTGCCACGTTACTAACGCGGGCGTGACGACCACTTATCTTTAAATATAAACTTTGACAAAGGCGTAATTTACTACCAAACGTGTTCAATAAATATACTTGCGTGCATCTGTTCTGCAGAATATATTCGAATTTCAAAGGACATAGAAAATTATAAAAACAATGTATTCTATGTGGGTAGCTTATTGCTTATAATGTACGCTTAGCACAAGTTGTCAGGAAAAAACCTGTTCAAAAACCAGTCTTGTTGTGTAGCCCATAAGATACGTGATAGGTTTCATGGTAGGAAATAATAAAAAAACGACTTGTTTGTGGTGTTCGGATTGACATTTAAAGAGATAGGAAATCCACTGTATACATTTATGTGCGAACAGGTCCCAGAATAAGATATTTTATCGTGTTCTTCATCGCTCAAACGCGCCGGAGAAAGGGGAACCACCAGAAGGAGAAACCACGATAACCCATTGACGGAAATGAGAAAGTTTCCGATAGATCCTTGGGATTTGATTTTTGGACACGACACAGCCTCTTTCACTACCTTAGCTTAGCGCATAACTGCAAAAACGACGCTGAGTAGACTATTAAGGTCCCTTATGGCATACAAGCTGCTATTTTTCAACCAAACCGACCTCACATGTTCTTCTCCCTGGGACTCGAACCTGCACCTTAGTTTGTTAAGTGTCCTACGCCTCAACTACTGATCTAAACATTCCATGTACTGTCGGTTGCAATCGGGTACGCAAACAGTGCAGTGGCGCAATCACCCATAGGGGTGACAGCAAAAAACCTTCCCGTTGTGCCTTGTGGTGAACCCTCACTCCTCGCCAAATGATGTCTCGTCGCGCGATCGGTAAGCTCAAGTCTTCTATGTCACTACACATATATGTCAGTGTTCCTGAAAAGGACCACACAATATAAATGCCAAAGCGGAAGGGTAACCAGATCAGAAAAAGGGCATGCCTTATTCAGTCTACCCAACCGTTGCAAACAGCAGATATCTGAGTTGTGATGTCGGGCCCTGTTTCAGACTCACGTCGCGTCAGCCACCTGCGACTTATTCCGGCACCAGCTGGCTAACAGACTTGGACAGTGAGCTGATAAATCAAAGTGGGATGAGAGATTGCAGTCAAGTCAGGTAAACCTGATTGCTCGGCGCTCCCGTTAGACTAATTTAGGCGCATAAAAATTAACATGTGTGTATTAAAAGTCGGGAATAAGTAGACCATCAGCTGAAGCAGAATGTACTTTAAATATGTCCTTTTTGACTATGCCCCTGTGCCACTGTAAGCAGTTAGCATCCAGAAGCGCCTCGCTTGCTCTTTGTTTGAAAATCTGAGACATTTTCAGTGGTCTAGGTATTAGTCAAACGCGTAGACGCACTATCTAGGTTCGTCAGTGTGGGCGCCCAAAACTCCTACCGGTTAAGTTGGCAGGGGCACTAGAACATCAGGGGGACGCAGTGCGGTAGTTGCCGTCGTTAGGATGCTCACATTTATGTGCGATCCCGGCCGTTTCGAAAAAGTTATAGATAAGCGAATCTGAGTGGGTCGTGGACGGCACGCGTAGCCAGTGAGTAAAGCTATGTCAGCCCCTGCTTCGTCCGTATTGTCAACAGTGTCTTTTCATCGAAAACTTGTAGGTCAGGGAGGAGTAAGTGCCTGAGATTCTGTGTTTTTTGCCTAAATATCAGCTAATTCAGCGGAGCTACACGAAACCCGTGGGGCATGAGGTGGAAATCATCGTTCACGACGAACACAGTATCGTGTGTAAGCCAGTTCAAAAGCAGCAGCTTACGTGTGACATTTAGTTGTGACATTTTCGGAAATGCCACCTGTTTATGACATTTTGCTGATATCATATTACACAAGAAAATTTCAAGCCAACAAAAATTTGTATTTTGCTTACCAAGACAGCGGTTGAAAGATAAATATGGCAGTACATTTTTATTTCTACCTGAAAGGCTTGTTCAAATAAGGCAACATTAAGCAGTTTTTTTACACCAAAATTGACCCGAAATGATCTTCCGTACGCGCGGAAAAACCAGAATCATCAGACTATATAGTCATTGATCCTTGAAAAATGAAAGCAAATCTAACTCCCAAGACTGATATATTTTTTGTGCAAATGCGGAAACACTGGATGATTTTAAATGTCTTTCAGTGAACGAGAAACAGTTTTTAATTAGATAGTCAGCTGACAAAAATGCTCGCATGTTACCTTTTCACATGGTAGCACCAAAGTGAAAATGGTTTAGTTTCATCATTTTTCAATTATGTGAAAATAAATGGTACAGTTTGGCTAGAAAGGGGAAAAGCACTTTTTTTCTTTTTATCAGAGCAATTTTCACTATGTTATATAAGTATTTCGGCAAAGAGAGACACCCTAGAGTAGCTATTTCTGGCTATCTCGGTGTAAAATTAAATACTATAATTTGCACTCTATTGGGTTAACTTTAAGCCCTGTTTTAAGATGTGAAACGCAAACTAGAGTGGCGAAGATAAACTAAGCTTTCGCGAAAACTGCTCATTGTCTGTCTGTTCCATTTCCAAATTTCGCATTGGCGGAAACTACATGTAAGTGCAAAATGCTTTAATTTTTTAAAGATTGCTGTCGACTTTCATGTACACGATAAAACATATACATTTTTGTTTGGGTTCCAAATTCTCAATGCGGTAAAACAAAGTAGTTCAAAGCATATTTGAGTGTATTTTGTGACAAACTTATTCAAACATTGGCCAGAAATCTTGTCTCGAACTGCAATTGTTCCTGTTTTGGGAAAGCAGTGCGATCGGTTAAACTTTCCTTCACAGTATTTTCATAAACTGAAAATCAGGTCTTATGTTTCTGGAAGGGATATATCTTAAACCCTTCTTGCGCACTTTCGCCTAGTCCTGGAGTGCAACGAACATAAATAAAACGTTTCGTTCTATCCAACATACCAGTCTAGGACTTTGTTTTGTATCAGGCAACTTCCAATTTCGCCCAAAGTCTGCCTCTCATCCTAAAATAAAGTTAACTAATTGAACTTTCCAAAAGTCTATTTCAGGATTAAATCTACTAGGTGGATCAAAATAACGAGGCAAACTGTATGCTAAATTACCAAGTACAACTATGAATGTGCCTGAGTAAGCTCACCTGCTGCAAGAAAACCTTTATGCATGTGAAGCCACTGCTAAATGTGAAAATGCATTTCACAGAAACAAGCTTAACAAGTGGTGCATTTTGTATCAAACGGGACCCTAGTATGAGGCATAAAGGAGGACATATTGAACAGTGCTTAATGCAAAATTATACTTTTCGGATTGTCCGAGCCTGATTTAAAAGACATTTTTAGCTGTTCTTTTTTAGAACACACTAAAGAGGGCTGGTCAATCAGCCTACTAAGTGTTTTAAATGCGCGTGTTTAAATAAATTTCGTTAAGTTTTTGTTTGCGCATGCATGCGTTGAACGTTCGTTACCAGGTATTTGCAACATGCATATTTTGTATAATATTCTTACTTGCGCCAGCAGGACCACCTTGCGTGTAGCAAAAGTTAAAGTCGACTGCTCCTGCTGCGTTAATAATTCAGAGGTACGTAGTGGAAAAAAAATGCACAGAAAGTAAACCTCCCGAGCTGCTGAAACGAACTTTTCTTCAAAATTGGTTTCCATTTTTTCCCACATCCTTCCACCTACCTTCAAGACCTATAAACTAATGGCAATGTCACTTACCTCCAGCAAAAGTAGGTTAATTTGTTTCGTATTTCAGGTGGACTGGAAAAAACGCTGACAGGCGAAATCCCGAATGACTGGAGCAATTAATTCTTGAGTGGACTCGAAGTGCTTGACAAATAACTTTTTTTTCAAAAAATCACTTAATCAAAATTCAAAGTCTAATTGTGTAATTATCGAGAAAATCTAGTCTTATTTTATCCCAGTTAACGTAAAGGACATTTCCGCAGCCCATATTGTATGATGTTTTTCACATTAGAGACAGTTTACTAAGCTCGCATTGAGGGAAATTAATTAGCAAATACACGGGTAAGCAACTTGTCGATCAACCCAAAATAATTCACTAAATAAAAAACTGAGAACTGGGTCTCATCACAAACCTTTGCGCATATAGCCAAACTCATCCCCACATTAAGTTTAAGTAATTAAAATGGTCAGATTAGGTTACTAGCTGTATAATTGAAAAGAAGAGTTTCAATGGTGTTGGAAGGAATGGTGTAAAGCTTGTGCAATATCTCGCAAGCAATAGGCACTCAAAAACTCACGATGACGATTACAATGCATATGTTGTGTCTAAGCGCTTATCGTTTAGGTTTCCTTGCACCTTTTATAAACCTCGTCGTGAGAAGGTCCTCAAACAGTGAGCGATATCACTGTACGCGATTATTGATCAAAGTTTTTTGTACAAAATATGATGTATTTTTTCGTTTGCATTGCATGCTGAATTGCCGCTGGACCACAAGTGCGTTAGCCTGTTTGGTGTAACACTCTCTACCCTTCCTGCTAAGGTTGTTTACTTTTCTTCAAAGCAAACCCAAATGTTCTGCTTAAGTCCTTTAGGGAGGGTTAATTCATAAAAACTCTTGCTGAGGGCCTTGATTTCAAATTAATTCGTAATCTGAACATTTTTGTTAGCTTTTCCTACCTTCTCAAGGTTCCCAACAACG
>UYRU01041798.1:7346-44726 GCA_900617775.1 Dibothriocephalus latus | reverse complement strand
GTTTGTGAGCAGCAGGGTGGCTGCTTCTAGAGTGGATGATACAAATGGTGTTCATAACCTTAACGCAGACCGCTGTTTTATCATCCCGTCAGCCAGCTTCATCACTTCTATCACGCAGAAGAGTAACTGGCTTTTGACCTCTTCTTTCATAATGAACTAAATATCAGGAAAGATGGAATTCAACAGTGCCTCGGAGGTGTGTAATTTGCTTTTACTTATGATGACGAAAGTGTCATCGAGGAATCTGGCCCAGAACTTCAGAGGAAACGGGTTGAAGACCAGCCACTCGAGACTCTGCAAAGCAGATTCGGCAATAAGGTCAAAAAGAGACGAACCCATCGGTGTCTCCTTCTTTTGTTCGTAAAAAATAGCCATTGAACGCGAATTAAGTTTTTAGGGACTTCCAGGAGCTCGGCGATGTGCACTCGCTTGAGGTGTTAGTCAGTTTCATCGTATTTTTTTTTCGGAGAAGAGCATCAATAATGTCGATAGCCAGCCTGCAACAAATAGAGGCAAACATCAAGATCACACCAAACTACACCAGCACCTAGTATGCCTCCACTTCCAGTTGTTGGATGTGGGTTAATAACTCATTAGCAAACTTTACTGTTCATTGTTAGTCCTTGGTAATTACACACAGCCGCTGGTGCACGCGACATGAGGCACAACTGACACAGTTATAGCAAACATGAGAAATCACATAGGTAATCTAATGATGGAACGTAACTCGATTCATGTCCTCGTACCCCCTACTTTGTCTTCTTAAGGGGATGACGAAACCGATTAGATATCTGGACATCGAATCCTGAAGCATATAATATTCCATCAAACGGATTCTTAAAAAGTACGGATGCTCATCAGCGGTTTTTGCGGCTAACGCACATTTAAATCCATGATATGGACTGCACACAGGCAGATATTTTTTTACTCAGATGCAGTAGCACATTCATAATCTGTGAAATGATTATTAACCTGCAAAGTTTTCTGACACCAGTGATATATACTCAATTCGGCTCATGCATTAAGGTGTTTCATATCCTCACAAATGGATCCTGAATGTAGAGAAGATCAATTTGTTCGACAGCTATAAGCGAAGGACGAAACGTTACATAAATATGTGGGCGGGAGTCTGTCAGCCACTGCGGGGCGACCACGTTCGATTTCTAAATGCCAATGGACAAACAGTAGCATAATTTACAGAATTGTTTACCATACTGGCAAAAAACAGATACTTTCTAAATGTCCAGACACGTGTTTAATCAGTTTATTTTCCCGTATGTTACAGCCGCAAATGCAAACCACTAAACAAATTAACCAATCTAGCTAACTGGCTGATTAATTTGCAAAAGTAGAAAGCCCAAGAACTTTTAACAATTATGTATGGGTGAGAAAAATGTAAAACAATCACGTATTCGTCAGACAGTGTAATCTTTTTGGAAAAAATGTTTTTCATGGACAGTCAATACTCGCACAAATTGCATTTTAACACCACAGAATTGCCAAAATAATTCACCATATCCTAGGTTTTGGTTGGGTTTAGTGGAATTACCGTTTTTGCCGTTATACAATCATATTTCATGCCTGGATACTGACCATTAACCAGTGCCCACCGTGCCTATTTCCTAATGCATTATTCATTTTACGAAGGTACGAATAGCTTTTGAATCTGAGCAGCGGAGAGTTGTGACACCAGTTAAGGCAACGTAATTCTACACCACGATACTATGTTTTCTCGATTACCGTTTGTTAGAAAGTCATTTTTATAAAGAATATATGGGCTTATTTTAGGTAAAAAAGACATGGTAAAAAAATTCATCTGTTACTAAGACCACAGGTTTTGGATAATGGTATCGGAAAAGGAGAGTGTAAAAAAAGCTAAGCGTCAAAACACTATACCAGCTACTTCATTTAAAAGATCAGACCTACCTATTTGACTCTAAGTTCTAAAAGTACTCCTTTACAATTGATGCATCTGTGCTCTATATGATCTAAGGGTGTTACTGACGCTACAATACTGCTATGCAGAATCTTGGAGTTGCAAACCGGGAACCAACGGCGCGGTTCCAGTACCTATACTAAGTGAAACACCTACAATGTTTCTGTTAAAACACATGACCTGATAAGATGTGAAACTGGATTGGAGAAACAACAAATAAATAAGAATACAGGGCTGCAGCAAAGGCAACTAGGTTTAAGAAAAACAACGATTTTGAGGCTGCACCATTTCAATGTGGAGATGGACTGAGTGCACACTCTTAATCTAAAATAGGGAGAACATTTATTTTAAACGGTTTCCGTAGTAATTGAATATTCACCAAAACCATTTGGGCCTGCAGCGAAGAAAAATAGATATAAAAAAGCCGCATTGCTGAGGATGCCTGTTTCCAATATGGAAACGGACTGTATATACTATACCAAGATTAAGTACTCCAACAATTTTCCATTATTCCCCGTTCCTTTCAGGATGCCGGAATTTGAGTTACACTCCATAATACGACTGCCTTAATCGTAATAATGTTCATCAGTGATTTGTTTCTCCTAGTACACAGTTAGATCCCTGTTATGACAAGCAATTTTATATTCCTTGTATAATCATTCAGATGAAGTAGCACATTCGTGAACCCTGGAATGATCACCAAACTGTAAGGTGTTTCCACCACCAGCGATTTCTTGTTAATTAGAGTAATTATTGTAGCTTTTGCATGCCCTCAGAAATTCATCTTCAGCATGTAGTAGAACTGTATTTGCGAGAGCTGTTAGCGCAAAGCGACACTTTACATGAATATGCTGGCCAAAATCCGTCAGCCGATAAGGGGCAATCACTTTAATTTTCTGAGCTGCGATCGGGCAGGCATGGTGAAAACAGAGATACCAGTTAAATTCCCAGGCACACGTTTCATCAATACTTAAATGCCGCATATCACAGCGGCAAACGCCAACAAATAAAAATATCCAGCAATTTAACTAACTGGATAGTGCGTATGCATAAAATTAAAATATAGAAAACTTTACCCATTTGCCACTGACTGGAAAATAATGAATCAAACTCATCTTCGCACGACAGTGTTGTATCTCTGGGAAATACGTTGATTCCACGGACTGTCAATACACGTGCGAATCACATTTCACCGACCCAATACATGCGAAATAATTTTAAAATCCAAACTCATGGTTGGATTAAGTGGAATTCTTGCATTTATGGTAATACATTCATGTTTTTCCACTGAATATTAACAACTTAATCATCGTTTTCATCAATATCAACCAGAGCAAATATTGTCTAGTTCCTAATTTGACAGTTACTTCACGAAGGTACAGCAAGCTTTTGAAGCTAAGTATGGAACAATTGTGACGTCAACAATGGCAACATGCTCCTATATTCCCCTCAAATTTATAGTTATGCAGATATCGCGTTTTCTCCGAGCATAATTCGCCGGAAGTGCATGTCGCTATAGTATCCCAAACAAGTCTAAATGGTAGGCGTATTTTAGAAAACGAAAATATAATTTAAAAATATGGTTGAGAAACCCTTTTAGAGGGTTTCATTAATTACCATTGGAGCTTTTCTTAAATAGTATTCCCTTCACATTGTGACGTAAAGAACATGTCATGCAATGAATAAGGTTTTAACTAATTGGCCAGGATACACAATTAGCGAGAATTGTCTTTTCAACGTAAAAACAATTATGTAGGTTATTTAAGGGACTTAGTAGATATTTGAAATGGGACAGGCAAAATGAACATTTAAGACGATAGCCATGAAAGATGTCTCAAAATAACCTTTAAGATTGGCAGACATTATAGCCGATAAAAAACAAACCTTTTTTTATTTGAGAATTGTGGGTTTTTTCTTACTGCCTTCTATTTTGCCCTAACTGCGGCTTAATTTTTTGGAAGCCGTATACTTTAACGAAATTGAAAGTATAATACTAGTTTGCAAATATGAAAATCTCGGTAGCCTACTACTTCCAAAATTATAAAATATACAGTATCGACTCTGCAATTTGAATACTTGTCTAGTAAAACCGACATTCTAAAAAAGCTAAGCAACCGTCAGTAAAATAGCATAAAACATGTATTAAAAAAGCATTCTTCTCTAACTTTTGCAACGTTGTCTTATATGGTCACGATTTTTGCTGCAAGAAATAACGCGTTTGCCTTGAGTGGCGCCCACACTTGCAGCTTTAAGGCACGAGTTAACAACTTCGTAACAGTAGGCGTTAATTAATTTAAGTAGAATACAAATATAGATCGAGGTATTGATTAAGCAAAATATAGCCTTCTATAGAGATTTTATCTGAAGTTCATTACAAACATAACAAAGTACACATTCTGGCTAGTAAAACGGCTAAAGTTTTCCTCACTTTCCGCTGTAAAGAATCAGCCAAAAAATAATAAGAAGAATTAAACAAAGGACATAGGTTATGTTTGTTGAAAAATGTATGCCTGTACTTGGCTGTACTGTTCTAAAAATAAATCAGATGCATATGGTTAAAAGGCATGTATGGTCTTTTGTTTACAGATAATGCAAATCTTATATGGACAAATTTGTATCAAAATAAGTAAAATGTGCTGCTACGAATACGCGCGTGAATAGTGTATATCTCTGCAGGCCGGGTTTTTAATATGTGACACCTAAACATACATAAAATGAGTGTGTTATCTGAATTTGCCAGCAAAAATGAAGAGAATAATAAGCATCCATTTCATTGGCACCGATACGTTAGAACATGATCTACACATGGAAGCAAACGAATGCTACTTCTGCCATTTGTGTACACAATTAATGTTTCAGTGGTTTTTAGTACATTAAGATAGAAGGAGGCAAAGTTAAATTTCAGAAGCTTCAGTTATTCATCATTCGGTCTGTAGAATTGCATTGACAAGGAATATATGAGGTTTAAGCAGCGATTCCAGACGTTTTATAGGTAAAGCTCAGCTTTTTTCTTCCCCCGGCATGGTGGGGCTAGCAAATCCAGGTCAATATGCATACCTATCTATCTCCAAATTCTAAAATTAGTGCATCATATCACCTAGGGGTATGCCTGACTTTCCAATATCACAGTGTATTAACTTTGATTTGCAAACCGGATAGCGACGGAGTAGCTGGATAACGCGCAACATTCAAGATGTATGCAATTTTACCTGTTTAAACTCCTGAACTGACAAGCTGTGCAGATGAATTTGGAAAAAGCACATAGGCAAAAATTTGGAGATGCAACAAAGACTATTTTTTATGAAACGAGCCACAATGCTGGAAAGGCTTGATTCCGAGTTGGTGACGGACGATTCTCACAACATTTTCCATCCCCATAAGGACAACAGTTTTTTAAAGAAGTTTTTTGAAGCACTCTTCAAACATTATACTTCATAAAACTACTTCCGTTATCTGATAACTCTTGGCCGTCGAGAAGGTCTTCTTCCTTCGCGTTGTAATCGCGGCGGTCTATCGCGACTATTACTTTTTCCATGTCGGCTCGTAGCACTGTTTTATCTTTGTTCGAAATAATAAAATTTTTATTCCAGAGAGCGCGACTTTTTCTTCTTTACGAATAAATAAATTGTTGGAGCTGCAGAAAAGAAGACATAATAGTAAGCAAGCTACAATGTTGAAAATGCTTGTTTCCGACGTGAAGACGGATGATTCTCACATACTCATGTCCGGCCTCTGGATATGGACCACTACGTCGTCATTTTCCATATTCTATCCATTGCCATTTCAACCTAATTTCTAATGTGCTATTTATTTTTTGAAGGTACACCTACCTTTCAAAGATGAGTGGCGAATAAATCTGACGTCATTAGGGAAAAAGTTCCTTACTTTCTCCTTAATTCTAAGGTACTGTCGACATCGCCTGTTTACGCGAATATCATTAGCGGAGAGGTCGTGTTAGCTGAGTAGCTTGTACAGGTCTAATTCATGGGCGTTTTTGAGAAAGCGGGGATGCGGTTTAAAAATATTGTCCAAAAACCATTTTAGGGGGTTTAAAAAATAACTGATAATATCGTTTAATGGCATTTTCTTTCCATTATGATAAAAAGGAAATGTAAGGTAATAAATGAGGATTTATCAAATTGCCCAGCACACGCAATTAACAAGAATTGCCTTTTCAAAATATAAATAACATGTAGGTTATTTAAAAAAATTAGTTTAAATCTGAAAGGGGACAGGCAAAATGAATTTTACGACGACTGTCATGAGAGATCTCTCCAAATAACCTTCAAGATTTGCGACAATGTGTAGCAGCAAGAAATGAAATCACAACGATTTAATTTGCAAGGTTTGCATCCTTGTTTACTAACTTTTAATTAAGCGTAACTGCGGCTATATTTTTTTGAAAAAAAACTAATACGAAATCGAAAGTTAAACACGAGTCTGCGGATATAAAAAATTTGGCAGCACACCATTTCAGAAATTATAAAAAGTATAACATCAGCACTGCAAATAGAGGAATTGTTCAGTAAAAAGAACATTCTGAAGTAAACCAAAAATCTGTCTGAACAAAGCATGAAGATTTATTAAAGAGCATTTATCTCTAACGTGCAACGCAATGTGTGCAGTAAGGCCGTATATGGTCATTTTTCTCCTGCAAAAGGTAAAGCGCTTGTGTATAGTGCCGCATAAAAATTCTAGGTTAAGAGGATTAGTACTAATTTTTGTCGCTTCTATCTAGCAGGCGTTAGAAAATTGAAATAGAATATAAATATAAATACGTGAATAAATATACCAGAACAAAATATCTGGTGACCGAGTTGGTGCGCTAACGTCAACAAAAATATGTACATTAATGAAACACGTCTGTTGGAAAAATGAACAGATTTTATCGGCAATTTTTAATTCATAATACCGTACACATTCTGGCTACAAAAACAGTTGAAACTGTCTCCCCTTTTTGCTGTAAGAATTTATTTTGAGGGTAATAAAATTAAGTAAAGAAAGCAAATCCGCAATATTTGTTTAAAAATCTATGCCAGTACTTATCTTTACTTTTCTAGAAATAACGTCGGATACAGATAAGTAAAAAGCAATGGTTGATGTTTTATTTGGAGATAATTTGGAATTTTATTGACTGATTTGCATCAAAATACGGTAAATGTGCTGCTAAAAATGACATGTGAATAGAATATGTCCTATGCAGGCTGGGTGTTTTAAAGGTTGCACTTAAACACGTACAAAATGAAAACGTTTTCGGAATTTACCAGCAACGAGGAAGAGAACAATTAACATCCATTATAGTATGCACCGACACATTAGAACCAGGCCTACAAATTAGAGGAAACGAAGGCTACGTCCGCTTTTCTTACACAAAATTATAACATTACAATAGAAGTAGGTAAGGGGAAATTTCAGAAGCTTCAGTAATTCACCATTCGTTTGGTTTTAGATTACAAACAAACATGCAAGGCCCCGGAAGTAATTGAAAATGAGACGTCTCAATCACTGGGAAAATACTGTTATTCGCCTGATGTTTCGATGTGCGTCGCGGATTCATTATCAGATGCATAGTCAGATAGCGTAAGCGGATTGGGTAGCGTGTGCATATTAGTATTCAGTATTTAGAGGATACAGCCATTAATGTTCTCTGTCTATGTCTCTGATGTTGAATACGCCACGGACCTTGAATAGTCAGGCGAATAAATGTATTGTCCCAGCCATTAAGTGGTTCTCTTATAAAATACAAGAGTTGGGCAGGGATTCCAGAAATCATATAGTTAAGGCTCATCACTCTTCAAGTGTCAGAATTGACAGGTCGGCAAGTCTATGCAACTAAGCCTGCGGGAGTTGAGAAGTAAGGTACGCCCAGAGATCTGGTGATAGGTCAAGGACGTCAATATAAAATTACTCTCAGGTGCACGGAGTGAGCAATTTTAATCAGGTAGTGGAAGCTGCATACTGTTGAAGACGGCCATGGGATAGAACTAACGTAGCTTATACGTTTATATCTATCTTAAACGTTTGTCGGGGCTGGCATGCGTGCTAACTAATAAGCAATGAAGGAAATTTTGGAAACTATAATAGATGGGGCTGTGAGCTCAGATAAGGAACCTGCACCTTTACGGCACTGTTTATCTACTATTTACTAAAAACAGCCGCAAACAGAAATTATCCTTGCATCAAACACGATACAACAATCAGAATATAGAGAAGAAGTCTCGATCTCAAGGACAATACTTTTATTAGCTTGACGTTTCGACATCCGTCGCGGATTCGTCATAATTTACATAGTCAAAGAGCGGTAGCAGAAATAGTAATGCATGCACAGGGGTTTTCAGTATTTATAGGACGCAGTCAGTGCTGCAAACGTTAATTGCCTTCTTGTACGTGGATAGTTTGTTGGAGGGCATGCGGTCTCTGACCTGTTGCACTTTCACCACGCGTGGTGGACTGGGGCGTGATAATTGCTCGGCCATCTGAACTTATGGTGTTTACGTAGGCCTGTCCGTACCCCAAGCGGCGACTTGTTTTGGTCAAATTGAGTCTCAGCACCGAATAAGGGTTGGGCAAATCGTTGCACTTGTTTATGAATTGGAGGCCCTTGAACCATGACTTAAGTAATTCTCGGCTCACTCGATTGTCACCTCTTGCGAGAATTTCGGCCTCATCGAATCTGGATGTGTGGCCGAGTGTCGTCGAATATATCAGAATATAACTGTCGGAGGGTTTTCGAAGTAATTTTTTTGTCTTCGACACATCACATGCACTGTGGACGCCTCAAAAGCAAGACACTGTCAAACAGGCAGGTAGAATGTGTCAAAAATAATGAAGTTAGCGTTGGGAACGGATAGCTTTTGCATATTTCACAGTTATGAAAAACATTAAAGTTAATAAAATTATACCAAAAGCGAATAACAGCATAATGTCTTATACTACTGCTAGGTGGCAGTGTGACAACTAAAGATAAATTTGTTGCAACCGCATTTAATATAGGGCCTTTTAAAAATAATCGTGGAAGTTTACAACGAATGGTAGTTCCTTCACAGTGTGCCAACAATCAGAAATTTAAATTACCAAAGTGGCCACAACACTCAATTAGCAAGAATTATCTTTTAAGCATATAAGCAAATATGCACAGTATGTGAACGGGCTGGTAAAAGGAGTTTTACGAATGACAGCCATGAAAGATGTGTTCCATTAACCTTCAAGACTGATGGATTTTAAAACCTTTAAAAAGAAAACTACGATATTTATAATTAAGGGGCATGGAAAGTTTTCTATTTACTACATCGTTGCCGTTATAACAGTTTTTTTTATTTAAAAAGTCCCATTTGTTCAACATATTGACAGGTAATACGAGTCTGCACACCACTTCCAAAATTAAAAAAATATGTAGCATCAACACTGAACGTAGAGGATTTGCCAGTCAAACTGCCAGTATGAAAAACACTGCTTCAATGTCAGAAACAATAGTAGGTATGTCTTATGCAAGAAGCATTGTTCTCTAACGTGCTATGCGTTATATTCAATTAGGCCCTAAATCGTCGTCGGTTTTGATGTCACGTGTAACAAAATTACGTGATGTGACATTTGGAAATGCAGTTTCAGTACATGTGTAGCTATGTTCGAAGCAGCCATCCAGAAGGAGTTTTTTTGTGTCTCTAGAATAAAAAAATATATGCAGACGAAAACATTAGCCGAAAAAAGACCTTCTCTGGAGACTAAATAGGTCCACTAACTGCGCAAATTGAACACGATAATTTTATAAGACTGCTGAGAAAGCTAACAGATGTTATCTGCAAATTACTGCAGACATAATCAAAGTACAAATACTCGTTAATATGCAGTTTAATTTCTCTGCACCTTATACTGTAAGAGTTTATTCAAAAGGTAATAAGAGGATTGGAATAAATGAAATGGATGGTGTTTATTGCAAAATGTATGCTGGTACTTCATTGTGCTGTTTGAAAGGTAAAATCGGATACCCATAATTAATAAGGCAGTGAATAATCTTCTGTCATGACATAAACTAGAACATTTATCGACCAATTTATATCGAAATAAGTTAAATATGGATAAAAACGTTGGCAAAAAGTTGAATCAAACACGTCTTCCCAAGGCAGTTTTAAATCTCCGGAAATTCATTTTTTACCGTGGGATGTCTATACTCATAAGAATTGCATTGCACCGTGACAGTAGAGACAGAATAATTAATTATATCTTAGTTGGTGGTTAGGTTTAATGGAAGTCTTGTTTTTATTTTTATTCCCTCGTGTTCTGACCTGGACACACACCACTAAGTCGTCATTTTCCATACTTATATTATGCACTACCAATTTTCCATGTGTTATTAAACTTACGAATGTACACCTAGCTTTTGAAGCTAAGGGGCGCATAGTTGTGACGTCAGTAAAGGCAGCAGGCTTCTGGATGCCCATTAATTGTATAGTTAAGTTGCCATTGCGTATATATGCGAGTATCATTCGCTGGAAGGGCATGTTGACTTATCAGCTTATACAGGTCAGAGGTGTGGTCTTATTTTGGGAAAAAGATACGGTTTGGAATGCCCTCCTTACTGGAAACAGAGTTATCATAAAACCAATGTTTCGAATAATGCATTAAATTACTGCTAAGCGGCAGTATAACAACCTAAAGAACTACATGTTTGTGACCACTTGGGATGCCGCCGCAGTTGCTAAAAGGCACTACCAGAAATAATCGAAGCTTGCCTATTAATCGCACTTTCTTCACAGTCGACAAGAAGAAGGAATTTAAAGTAATACTTTTGTTTTAACAAATTTGCAAAAAAAAACGTTTAGCGCAAATGATCTCCTCAACAGATATGCAGATTGTTGAAGTGCGTTAGCAGATACGTGAAAATTGACAGTTAAGATGAGCATCCACAAAGTTTATCACGAAGGCTATCTCCTATAAGACTTCATGAGTGGTGGATTTCAGGGTAGCTGACAAAAAATCACGATGTTTAGATATGCATGAACCGGATGCTTTATTTATTTAACCTTTCTGTGTCCACGTAACTGCGGTTATATTTTGTTTTTAAAAGCCGCGTACCTTTGCAAAATTAAAAGTTGAAAAGGAGTTTGCTAATATCTAAATATCCGGAGCATACTTCTTCCAGAATAACTCAAATATCTACATCCAGCACTGCTCAGGAAAACTGGTCTGCTGAAATGCGATGCTGCAATATCCAGAAAAATACTCAAAATGTTTTATAAAAATGCTTCCCCCTCTAAACTGCACACACTATATGCACTGAGGCCTTAAATGGCAATTTTTGCTGCAACAGACGAAAGGCCTGCATTTATTTATATCCAAAAATGCTGTTCCAAGTCATGAGTAACAATATTTTAAACATAAATCTAGTAGGTGTTATTAAATTTCATTTCAATAAATATCCAAATCGACTGATAGATGTTCCACAATATAGTCTTCTCGGGGGCCCTTTTGGTGTGGTAAAATGTCCAAAATGCACAACTTACAGTAACTTATTTGCTAGGAAAACTAACAGACTTTATCTGCTGTATATCGCACACATAACAAAGTACAAATATTGGCAACTTAAATCCAATAAAGTTGTCTGCTTTTTCCGCTATAACAATTTATTCAAAAGCTAAGAAAAAAAATTCAACATAGGAAATGGCAAATCTTTGTCAAAAATATATGCTGGTACTTAGCTGTCCTGTTTTGAAAATAAAATGTGATACATACAAATAAAGGCAGTGAATGATATTTTGTTAAGAGATAAATTAGAACTTATGTGGAGTGCTTTGTGTCGAGATAAGGTAAGAATACAAATGAACCCCTGTCCTGAGTATTTTAAATGTTCACTTAAACACGTATAAAATGAGTGCGTAATCGCAATTTGCCAGCAACCAAGACCAGCATAGTAAATGTCCATTCAAATAGGTTTTGACGATTTAAAACCTGATCTATATTGAACATAACAGATTAAGGCAAACGGAACCTTCTTCCGCTAGTTGTGAGTGTACAGATGACTGAGGTGGGTGAGCTCTACTGTTGCCGTATGCCTCAAGAAACAGTAAATTGCTTATTTATCGCAATGGGAACAAAAACTCTAAAATATGGTTTCGATTCTAAAGTTATGACTTAAATAAGGTGTTTTACCGTATTATCGTAGAAGATAATCTCAAGGTTGTCTCGTCACTTCAGGCTACGGGCATTTAAATGAGCTTCTTTGCAGCAGCCCAAACAATTTAAATTGAATGACGCGATTGCTTGATATTTTGACTGTTTTAAGCAATTTATTATATTTCATGCAATGCACACAGTAATATATTATTTTTTGCGGTTGCGTTTTCTTAATAAAATGCAATTGAGGACTGCCTATCCTAAAGTATTAATATTTTATAATTGTGCAATTTTTAAGACTATGAAGTACCTTTAAAATTCATTGTAAACGTTTAGTTTTTGACGCTGCTTATTAATTGTGGAATCTCTACTCTCCACGTGCAGTGCAAATATATGACAGGTGTGCTAGTTTCCCTCGGAACGTAGAGAAATATGTGATTTATCCTAGACGGACATAATGTGGCATGCCGTTTTGAAACCCTCAGCGCAGATGTTACAAAAAATTGGTTTTTACGTCATGAAAGAATGAGGGATGTACACTTTCTGAAAAAATTGCGAAATGCGTACACTGCAACCACATGAGCACGAGATGAAATATTTTAATTCAATCTTTAAATATAATAGTGTTTAATTTAATAGGATCTTCAGATGCGATTATACAATGTATCTGCACTAGTGGCCTTATCATCATGTTCTGATTGGTTTCGCATATAATGTATAATACAGTAGTTGTTTGTTGTATTTGCTGCCATTCCTGCTTTAACTGTTACACGATCATGTCCCTTCACGGAAGCCTAACCATTACTTAGTCACTGCCCGTATTTTGGACCAGTGCCGATTCTACCTATTTATTAAATTATTATTTATTGGAGAGGTTAATTTGGCTAATATAGGTTTACAGAAAATCTTCATCAGGCCAAAGCATGTGCAGGGGTAATGAAAACTGTACAGTTGGATAGGCTTAGTAGGTGTAGTGTCATTACAATTCATTGTTTACACGCCGTCCGCATGGCGAGGTCGGGGTGTACAGGTTCTTGTGTTGGAGGAGGGGAGAAGGGAGCAGGGGAGAGAATGGGGTTAGTTTGTAGGCGTTGGTCAGAGGTCAGCCACATGGACTGATAATTGGTGCTATTTGCCCGAAGCAAACGACCGTCGCTAGGGGTGAGGGCGAAATGCGATCGCCACCTAGCGGTGGGTCGGCCACGGAAAAACATAGCACTGGATTCGCTAGACCCATAGCCACCGTTTCGGCTTTTGCAAGCACCCGTTGGCGTAGGCCCTTGGAAAAGTAAGTTGATGTACGGTAGACAACCTAAAAGGTTTCGTAAGTATCAAGTCGATGATTCGCATCGACAAGATGTGCGAGAATAAAACTCGAGATCGATCTAGTTTCAATCGTACTTAACCAGGCCGGTATTTGCTCACGTATCCTTACTTCCAGGCGCCTCGTTGTTCGCCTGATGTATCTTGCTCTACAGGAGTAAGTGAACGAGGAAACACACATGGATATGGCCTTCAACGGGAGTCGGTCTTTACCTCCTAATCTAAGGAGGGGAGATTTCGTGAATAACACCCGTAAGTTGGCCGCAGAGAAAGCGTTTGCGATTGCGGTCCTCAAGCATTGTCTGACCATTTCGTTTGTTGCATCGCCTAGGAAAGGCTGTCATATAAACAAATCTTTTTATTTTCTGCGACTTAGGAAGCAGGCTTTTGGCGCGTTCGCCAATATTCCTGATGACGATCCTTTCTGGGTATCTATTTTCAATAAGTATATGCTGCAGCTGTAAGAGTTCTGCTTTGACAGTTTCAGGAGAGCAAATGTGTCGTACTTTAGCTGCTAATCCCTGGACTAAATTTCGTTTTATATTTAGGGGAACAAATTGTAAAGTCGATGTAGTGTCATGTCCAGGTTCTCTTTCAGAATACACTTTGCAGGATAGATTATTCATCTTGCCTTCGCAGAAGGACATCAAGCTACGCAATTTTATTGTCCATCTCACTTTCTGCACACAGTTTGAACAATGGATGTGCGCTGTTTAACTTCGCGAGCATGGCGTTAGTGTCAGCGTTATAGTTTGTCAACAAGATGTCACCCACATATCGCCCATAAAATGCAAGGTCACTGATGCTATCTCTTAGGCTGTTTTTCTGGATCTTGCCCAAAAAGACATTTGCAAGAAACGGCCCAAGTGCTGCGCCCATGGCCACAACATCTATCTGTCTGTAGAACCGACCATTGCAGAGACATTGTGCATTTTGTGTGTATCGCATAATAAGTTCTTTAAGGGTTTTCACGGGCATACTCGTCTGGTGCCTTGTGTCCCGAATAACGTCACAGAATAAGTTTACGGTTTCTACCGTTGATACTTTGGTAAAATGTTATGATAATCCAATGAAGGTACAGCTTACATTTAAAGCTAAACGGCGGACATCTGTGACGTCGTTGAAGGCAGTATACTTATACATTTCTTACAGCATAGAACGCGTGTTTTTGAGAGCATTACTCGCTGGAAGGGGATGTCGGTTGAGCATCCAAAAAGTCGGATTTATGAGCTTAATTCTGGAAACGAACATAAGATTCAAACATGTTCTCGTTACGGAGAGCAGGGGTTTTTGAAAATGGTAAAAAAATTAGAGTAAGAAACCATTTTAGGCATTTTGAGAGCAAGCCAAGCTTGCTTTGTGGTACGATTTAAAAAGCAATCTCTTTTTTAAAAATCGGACAAAAAACATTTACCCCCAATTTTAAAATTAGAGCCTGATATAACCTAAGGACATGAAAGACACTCTAATACCGCAATGCATAAATTTTGAGTTGCTTTCTGGGTACCGACCAACCAGCCAGATTACCTATAACATTAAAAGGGTGTGCAATGCTCCACCTTCAACCATCTCAAATGCCAAACTGTGAAAGTAAGTTTGGGAAAAACCAAATAGTAAAAAATAGTTTGGGCTGCAGAAGAAGAAAAATGCGGCTAGTACACATTGAAATTCCTGTTATAAAATACACCGATGTAAATAATCTTTATTATCATTCAGATGTTTGAGCACATTCATGACCCGTGGAATGATCATTAACCTGCAAATTGTTTCCAACAGGAGAAATTTATAATCAATACGATTTTTTCTTGTAGATTATTCATATCCTCCGAATTTGCTATTAAGCTTAGCGTAGATTAGTATTTTCGAGGATAAAAGACGCAGCGCGAATCCTTATATGAATATATGGACCGAAGAACATCAGCTTGTGGGAGGACAACCACGCAAAATTAAAAAGCTGTCAACAGAAACACGTTATTATTAACGATCCTGCCAACGCAGATACCAGCTAACTTGTCAGGATCGGGTTTGATTAAGCTGCTGTAGCCGTATGCTATATCAGCAGATGCCGATATTTAAAACCATTCAGCTACCTAACTAACTGGTGATCTATTTTGCATAAAAAACAAAAAACCTAACACATTTTGCCAGAGAAAAGCGAGCTTTTATATGGACTGATGAGTAGCGAAGTAAGTTTAACATACTACTAAGAATACACAGGAATATAATATAGCGCTGCAGTTTTGGTATTTCATATGTGGCATATAAACATGTATAATATGAATGCGCTATCGGAAGTTGCCAGCAACCAGGAAGAGAATGATAAGCATCCATTAGAGGAGGTGTCGATATCTTAAAATGATCTACGAGTGAAGGCAAACGAATGCTAATTCAGCTCCTTTTGTAGAAAAATAACGTTAAGTGGTACTCAGTTAATTAAGACAAAATGAGCTCAGGGTAAATTTTCGAAGATTTAATAGTTCATCATGTGGTCTGTAGAATTGCCTTGACAAGTAACATATGAGACTGAGACAGGGATTCTAACCATCTTCTTGTTAAAGCCCATCGTTCATTCTCCACCAGCATGGTCTAGGTCAATAGGCCTGGGGATACGGAAGCAGATAGGCCCAGAGTACTAGTAGTGGATCAGGGAAACGGATAGAAGATCACTTTAAAGTGGCCACAGAGAAGAGTTTTCATCAAGGAGTGGGAGCGACATGATGTCGCTGCGTGGTTTTAAGGTCGGCCATGGTATAAAACTAATATAATTAACACGCTTTTATAACTCGTAATATTTAAAAGATAATGGTTTAACTCCGCAACGTTTGGCGGAACTGACCTGTGTGTAACTAATAAGAAAAGAGGGAAATTTTGGTAACATACGCAGATAGACCTGTGAACGCAGATAACGAGTGACCACTAGACCGGTACTGCGTAATAATAGGAACAGATTTTATATTCAGTTTATTACACATATAATAAAGCACAAATAATCGCTACGAGGACAGTTACATTCATGTGCACTCTCCGCTGTAACAGTTTATTCAAAACGTAACAAGAGAGATTAACCAAGGGTAATGGATAATGTTTAATCGAGTATTGTATGCCAGTATTTCAGTGTAATGTTCTAAAAATGAAATCGGACACACACAATTAAAAAAAACGGCGAATGGCCTCTTGTCTTGATATACATTAGGACTTACCTTGACTTAGTCAAATAAGTTAAATATGAACAACAGATATTTCTGCGGGGTAAGTATTTTTCATCAGACGCTAAAACACGTACAAGATGAGTGTTTTATCGGAATTTGCCAGTTATCAAGACGAAAATAAAAAGCATATATATTTCAATAGACTGCGGTCATTAAAAACTTTTCTACATAGGAAGAAATGTACATGCTACTGCCGCGTTTCAGGACTAAGATAGTTGTCTGACAGTTTACGGGAGACAGCGGTAATTGAGCTTTAGTGCTGCCTTATACCCCAATGAAGAGTAGGTCGCTTTAAGTGTAAAACGGCAACTTCGAAAAAAAAGGTTTTCTGACCGTAACTCTGCGTGAGCTTCGGTGCAGTAGCCTAATATTCAGAAGGTTAATTTTATCTATAGGGAAATATATGCTTTGCCCTAGATGGGAGGTATATGGCATACAGTTTTAAAACCCTAAACGCAGGTGTCGCGAGAGGCCCGGCTTAACATAATTCGAGAGTAAGAATCGTTTTTAATGACTGAATTGTACACATTTAAAAATTAGTTTTAAGGAGATATTAAGAAAAACTAACGACAAAAAGAGTAAATTAAATAGATGCAATGAGCAAACGCATATGCATGAGTGGTTTTCTCATCAATGCGTAAATGGTACCTCATACAAACGCGTATGCTGACTAATTATATATAAATAAATTACCTAGATGCAGTACCAAGATTATGATCAGTGGAATCATATTTCACCACAAAACTGTTTACGACACAAATGATTTATGGTTGATTAAAGTAATTCTCGCAGCATTTTATCCCCTCAGAAATGCAACAGTCCAGCAGACTGCATCTTTCGCCTGCATAAATGGAAAACACAAAAACGTTACACATTCGACAGTGACTGGCAAAAACGTGGATCAAACACGCCTTCAGAAGACAGTGTAATGTGTCTGGAAAATATGTTTTTATTTCCGTGGACTATCAATATTCTTTCGAATTGCATTTCACTGCCTCAATACAGACGAAATAGTTTATAATTCCCTTGTCGCTGGTTTGTTATATTGGAATTCTCCTTTTGATGGTTATTTACACAAGTGCCTCGCCCCTAGATATTGACCATCAAATCATCATTGTCCATTTTCTGGACCAGTGCCGACTGTCCGTGATGCAGCTAACCTTTGAAGCTAAGTGGTGGATAAGCGTGACGTCATTACGGGTATCAGGTTTCTATCTTACCTTTAGTATTAAAGTGATTTCGACATCGCGTTTTTTTGCGAGCATCATTCGCTGAAAGGTCATGCAGGCTGAGCACCCCCAAACAGGTCTAATTCATGGGCGTATTTCAGAAGACGAAGATATGGTTAAAACATATCCTCAAAAACATATTTTAGGTGGTTTTAACAATAATTACTCGAGCTTCCCTTTAATGGGAAATCAATCCATTAAGGTATTAAATGAGTTTTTTTTAAAACTTGGACAGAAAGCAAAATAAGCATCAATTGTCTTTTCAACAAAACAGATTTAGTAGATAGCTGAAATAAGACAGGCTAATGCTTGCTTAAGACGATAGCCATGAAAAATGTTTCCAAAAATCTTGAAATTTTGCGAATTTTAAAGCAAGTTTATTTATCTTAATAATACAAATATCAGGCTTCTGTTGCGATCGTTCTTTATGCTTGATAATGTATTTTGCTGCTGTGGCATTTCTTAATATGGTCCACGTAGCCATCGTCATAAGGACTAATATCCGGAGACTCATTTCTCGGTAAATGTTCTTGATGTTTATTTTGTTTTAATTTTTAATGGTGTAAACGGAATGGTCGAACGGAATATCGATCGCTGGACGAAAGCATGAAGGCAATGAAACCCTCAAAAATATGCCGGAATTTGAAGGACGATATTGAGTTGATACTTATCCAATAAACGTAATATGTATAAAAACCAACATAAATTATTTTTATATAAAGAAATTTGTTAGGTTACTTATTTAAATTAAGACACATTTAAATAAACTTTTATAATTTATAGCCTTCTTTTACGTCTACGGACATTGGGAATTATCGAGAAAACATATTTTCCTTAACATACGCTTTGTACATCTTATACGTCTTTTACTCAGTAAATGTGAGCTATGCTGCATTTTGCATGCAGTACTTGCCATATTGTAGGTATTTCGTATTATTTTAATTACGATTCAATATTTCGTTCATGACACGTGAAATGACAATTAACCTGCAACACTTTTTTCGACACGAGTGATTGGTTATAATAAATAAATAAGAAAAATAAATAAATGAATAAATTTGTAAATAAATTAAATCTTGTAGTTTTTTTTATCGTCAGTAATTGATTTTTACTGAAGAGTAGATCAGTATTTTCTAGAGCTGTTAGTGCAGAGCGAAACTTCACATGAATATTTGGGCCGAAATCCATCAGCCGGGTAACCGCATTAAATTTTCGAGCTGCGAGCGGGCAGGTAGTAATACAATATACATTGTTTTTTACCGTGCTGGCAACAGACAACGTGTAACGTCTAGAATTTGCTGTCGCATGCCACATCGACGATTTTCAACCACCAAAAAATCATCATTTTAACTGATTGGATAGTTCATGTGCAAAAATGGAAAACACAAAACTTAACCCATTTGCCAATTCCTGGCAAAAAACCTGAATCATACAAGTCTTCGCACGACAGTTTGAGATCTTTGAAAAATATTTGCTTTTCAAGGACTATCAATTCTCGCGCCGTCTCCTTACTGACAGAATAATTTAAAATATCCCAGTTGCTGGATTGGTTTAATGTAAGTCTTCTTTCTACCATTATTCACTAATGTCCCGCCCCTGGTTATTGACCATAAAGTAGCCATTTTCCATATTCTGTCGAGTGGCGGTGAAACATAGTTCCTTATGTGCCTTTTTGTGCAAATATACAACTAGCTTTTGAGGTTAGCCGGCGAATATTTCTGACGTCAGTAGGGCAAACGCACTTCTAAATTCCCTTTAATTACATAACAATGTCAAACTTGAATTTTTTCTGTGCATCACTCGCTGTAAGGTCATGGTGGCTGAGCAGCCCAAACAGGACGAATTTATGAGATTGTTTTAGGAAACGATCATACGGTTAAAAATATCCTCCTTATTGAAAACACGGGTTTTACAGAAATTATAAGGAAAGCAAAGTAAAAAAAACCTTCTAAGCATCGTGAGAGCAAGTAAAAGTATACCTACATTAGTAAATTTAATTTCATAAGAGTAGGTGGCGTGCCAGCGTTCACTTTCGATAAATTCTCATCGGACCAATTACACTTCTATGTAAATTTACTCATTTACTCGTTCATGTGGAGCAGGTTTTATTGGTCGCACTAGCCGGCTTTTATCTAAAAGAATACAGGAGCAGCTCCAAGCATGGCTGGGCAAAGGTGAAGTCAGGAGTATCAACAGCATTATTTTTGCCCATATGGTTGAGTCCGGACATTGTGCGGACCCCAACGAAGCCTTCAGGGTGATTTACGAGGTCCCACTAAACTTCCCAAAGTCCTTGAGTCAGCGGTTGCTAGCAACAGCAGAAACACACGCCATCTGGTTGAGGAAACCAGTTTTTGTCCGCGCAGAAGAACCTCCTGTAAGCTCCGAGGCTAGCATGACCAACGGCCACATAACTACCGGCATTTTCCAGGCTTTCTCTCCCTCTTGCCCCCACCTCTTATTGCCGCGAAACTAACTGTCCATTACTAACCACCCCCCTCCCCCTATCCCCCCATTCTTTTGACTAATTTGCCTCTAAGTATGATCATAATTACCTGCAATTGACCATGTTCATTTTACTCTTGCCCATATAAATGTAATCGGCCCGATGATAATTATTCGAAAGTATACGTTTGCTTGCCTCCTTCTTTCAGCATTCTCTGATGGGAATATTCGTAACTTTAAATTATAAAAGTACTACTGGAATTCTATTTAATATGTGCCTGATATGACTTAAAAGCACAAAAGACTATCCAATAATTCAAATCAAATCGTGGAGTTGCGCACGGGATGCTGATGATAACTACAACTATTACATGTTAAACCCTTGCAATCCTCGCCGGTTTATAAATCTGAGTTGACAAGTTTTAAACTGCATTTAGGAAAACCAATGTATAAATGTTCAGGGAGACAACAAATGCGCCTAGGCATAAAACAAGCTACAATGCTGACTTTGCCTGACTTAACTGTGGAGGTGATCTCTGTGCAGTATATTCCCATCTTGTGCCTACTTGTCGGCACATCGTGTTCATGCAAAAACAGCTAACTGCACTCACCATCAAATGTGTGTCCTTTGGAGGAAGTCATTTTGTATGTACGGTTTTTTAAAGGCCTGTTGGTGGAAGATTATTCTTATGTATGGTGCAAAACGTCCTTTGTCACAACCAAAAATAAAACTTCATTTGTCATTTGTACAATAGAGAAACCTCCCCGTTCTTAAACGTCCTGCAACGCGAGGTCGTCTTGTTGAGGTCATATGGAGGGGGATAGGGGGGAGTACGATAGGCCATATGTAATGGATTCAGAACGTGTAAACAGAGTAAAAATTACTGCCAACCACACATAGGGAATATTTTGCACTAGAAGATGAGAGCGATGTAGGATCGGCACCTGGTACCCGCATCAATCACTATCTATTATTGAGGAGATTTGGCATATTTGGTTAATTTAGTTGACCCAATCGTGAAAAAACTCGCGGCATTTGGAGGGTGAGAATCCGCATAGGAGGGAAGGCCTTATTTGCAAGCCAACGATCTGCCTACTTGAGCTACGAATGCCACGCTTCACACCGTGAGGTTAATCACACTTGGATCGATATAACCTGCCCAATTTTGCCGCTCGTATGGAATCTAACCAATACGGGATAGCAGGCTGACTGCCTAAGCAGGATTTCCTGAGCAATCATCTAGAATCATTCACAATGACTGTTGGGTTGCATTAATTATTATGGAGATTTGACAGATATGGTAAATTTAGTTGACTCAATTGTGAAAAAAAACTTGCGGCATTCAGCGGGTGTCGAGTCCGCATATATTACTTATATTAATAACAAATTTATCTCTCTCGTTACATTAAACCCGCAAGTAGGCTCATTTGTTATATAAAGCTTCAAAAATGGTCTGAAGCTGAGGCTATGTCATACATGCTCGAAGACAAATAAAATGCACTTTATGCATTAAGCGCGTGGGTGTTGATATCTGTCATGCCAGAATAAGAAATGGCAATCCGAGCCCAGATACCTCAAGTTTTCTAGCTCATAAAGGTGGGCCATTGAACTCAAATACCGAGCAATTAACTGAAGCCATCTCTTTATTAGTGGGTGAAGTAACTGCATTTAGGTGTTGCTGATTGAGTACTACTCTTGCGTCTCCATTCCACACTGAAAACGGACTCTCCCTCACCTTAATCGAGAACGGATAAGGAGGACATATAGGCGAATGGTTTTCGAAGTAATTCAATTTTCAGCAACGTGTCACGTGCATAACGGTAAGCTAATAGAAGAAGAAAGTCTAAAAAGAGCAGGGTGCATGTGACAATAATGATCTAGTTTTTGTGAGAACGGAATATCCTTGCACATGTTACAGATATATAAAAACACACAATTTAATTACCAAGTTACCGGAAACCGAGCAAATGCATAAAGCAGTAAACTACTGGTAAGTGGCAGTCGGGCAACGAAAGAGGCACATATTGGTGACCATTTGGGATGCAGCCGCAGTTCTTCTAAGGCTATTACACAAATCACGGCGTCTTGTGCCTAATGGCATTTCCTTCAGAGTACGAGAAAAAAAGGAAATTTGTAGTAAAAGATGGCTTTTAAGAAATTTGCATCGAAGACAATTTAGCGGAAATTATATTTTCAGCATATAACCAAATAGGCAGAGTATTGAGGAGATTTGGTAGCAATTTAAAAATGGTCAGGTTACGTGAGTGATTGCAAGGATAAGCAAGAAATGTGTCTCCACGCAGACCTGATGAGTGGCTGCCTTTACGGTAGCCGACAAAGAAATAATATTTCTAGATTTATACAGCCTGGATGTTATATTTACTTACTCTTCCTATAACTGCGGTTCTCTTTTATAATAAGCTTTTATAATGAACACCTAAATATATCAAAAATGCTAAAAAAAATGAACATCTTTTATCTGTAATGTAGCAAACACATAATATGTACACATTCTGGCTACTAAGACAGTTAATCTTCTCTGAAATTTCCACTGAAACACTATTATTGAAAGCAAAGAAGAGGAATTTAACAAAGGAAATGTGTAATGTTTTTCTTAAAATGTGTGCCAGTACTTGGCTGTTCTGTGCTAAAAATAAAATAAGATACAGCTAAGTAAAAGCAGTAAAGGACCTTTTGTTAAAGGAACGTAGTTGTATTGAACTATGGTACATTTTCTGCTAAGAAAACGAATGACTTAACTTTATTTTGGAGGGCTGGGTATTTTAAGTGTGACACTAAAACACATATAAAATGATTACTGTTTTTAAAATTTGCCAGTTACCGGAATCATAAAAATAATAATAATAAATACAAAAAATAGCCGTCAACGAGTTATAAAGTGATCTTCACTTAACACTACCTGCGAAGGCAATTAAAACCTTCTTCAAGTGATTGAGGTATGAAATCAGTGGTTTTAAGTGAGTTCTACTGCTGCCTTATGCCCCAAAAAAGTGAACGTTGCACATTTATTGAAATGGGAACACCCATTCTAAAATCTACTCTCCGTTTTAAAATTAGGAGTGAATTAACGTTGTTGTTACCCTATAATCGTCACCCTTGATTCCAAGACTCTCCGTTAACTTCAGGATGCGGGCCTTTGATTGAGTTTCGTTGCAGCAGCGAGCAAAACTTTTAGTCAACAAAGCGATTGCTTAATATTTCGGATTGCTAACAGCGATTTAATGTATGTTACTCTGTGTTTTGCTGTATGTGAATTTTGGTTTTGTTGCTTGAGTACGTCTATTAAGTGAAAATGGTCTTTTGACTGCTATTCCACAGTGGGAAAAGTGCCAAATGGTATGATTCTCAGATTTAAATTGCCCCAATTACGAAAGTGTAAAGATGAAGTACAGTTCGAATGGTTTCCGAAGTGATTTAATTTTCTTATATTCTTAATGTGCGTCACAGACAGCAAATACTAACAAGACATTCTAAAACAGGCAGGGTCCATATGACAATGCTTATGTATTTACCATTGACAAAATAAAGCTTCTGCACAAAAATTTAATCAGTGTATAATGCAGTAGCTGACTGTTATGTGACAGTTTGACAACTTAAATTGCTACATCTCAGTAACCACTTCGGATGAAGACGCTGTGCTTATTGAGTGGATTAGTATTTATAGCGGCAGCTAAACTCTTATGGCATTTCCTTCAAAGTATGAAAAAGAAGAAAGGTAAACTAATGAATGCGTTCTAACATCTTATCAACGAAACAAATTTAGTGAAAATAATCTTGTGGGTATATAAGCAAATAGGCAAATTATATACGATATTTCTTAGAAAGTAAAAAAAACATTTAAGATTAGCATTTACGAAAGCTATCAAGAGAGGTTTATCCGGCAATACTTCACTAGTGGCGAATTTTACGCAAGCTGACATAGGAAGTTGTGAGGTCTGACGCTTTACTAACTTTCCCACTCTGTGTTTACGTAGCTGCGGTTTTATTTTGTTTTTAAACGTCGCCTACGTTCGTGAAAATAAAAGTTAATTACGAGATTGCAGATGATAATATCAGCAGCATGCTTCTTGCAAGATTACTCTGATATGTTAAGTCAGCACTGCAAATAGAGCATTTGTTGAGGAAAAATGACTTTCTGAAATCCAGTAAAATAATCAAAAACGTATATTTAAAAAAAGTATCATCTAACCTGCATACATTATATGCAGTAATGCCTCAAAATGGTCATTTTTGCTGCGAAATATAAACACTTGCAGTCCGTGACATGTGAAATTGGAGCCTTAATACATGTGAAACAATCTTCGAAGCCGCTATGCGAAGGGGTGTGGTAATGTCTGTAGAATAAACATATAAATACAGGGATGGATTAGCCAAAACACAGACCTTCCTAAAGATCGTGTCCGTCCAGTAAACTGCGAAAAAATGGACAATTAAGTGTAAGCTGAGTGCTCTGACAATATAGAGATTTCAAAAAGCACGAATTGCGGCTAATAAATACAGTTTAGGGGTTCTTGTACATTTTGCCATTATAATTTATTAGAAATGTGATAAGTTGAATAAAACAAAAAAGATGAATACTGTATGTTCGACATTGATATCGGCCGTTAGTACTGCCTTCGTTAGAACACAACATCGGATACATGCCACCAAAAATGTTATGCATGGCCGTTTGATTTAAGGTAAGTTTGCGCTAATACAGACTGGGCTTTATCGAATTAAGCGAAATGTGCTACTCGGTAATCGCGTAATATTCACAGGTTGCAAACGGAAAGACGTTATAAACTTGGTAAATGCGTGGGGACCTGCGTCACCTGTATAAAGGCACTGCATGTCATGGCAGTAAACGTCAATCACTTAAACCATTCAGCAATCCCAATAATTTTGGAGTTCATAAGCATAAACAGAAAACATAAAAAACTTAACACATTTGCCAATGACTGGCAAACTAATTAACAAACACGGCTGCGTGCGATAATAGAATACACGAGGAAACTGATTACTGCTTTCTGTGACCTATAAATGCTCGCATTAATTGCAATTTACCATCTCAGTGCTGACAGAATAGTTCTTGTTATCCTAGTTACTGGTTTGATTGAATGCAATCCCTGCTTTTACCGTTACATGCTCATGGTCCGCCCCTGGAAATTAATCATAACCTCGTCACGCTCCTCTTTCTGGAACAGTGCAGGCTCTACCGAGTTCCTAATTTATGAAGGTACGTCTGACATTTAAGGCTAAGTTGCCGAAGGATCTGACGTCAGTATACGCAAGGTGCTTCCGAATTCCTTTTAAATCTATGATCCCGTTTTATTTCGAAAGCATAATTAGCCGAAAGTTCATGTTGGTTGACCAACCCCGGAGAGGTTCAATTTATGGGCTCATTTTAAAAAATAAACCTACACCTTGTTACTGAGAGCATGAATTTTAAATATGGTATAGAAAAACCAGAGAAGAAAACTATTTGAAGCGTCCTGGCAATAATTCCATTCTGCGCAGTATGATTAAAAGTAATAAAATCTCCTCGTTAAAACATCAGACACAATTATCGAATTCCAACGTCTTAAAGTTCTCCTCGACAATAAACGTCACTGTGAATGGAGGAAGGGGTAAACAGAATAGGCCCTGAGTAATAGTGATGAGTCGAATACGCGGAGTGAAGGTGAATTCAAAGAGTAAACTACTTCCGCGAGAAATATGGAGGGACGTATCATCATCACCTTGTGTGAACGTCGGCCACCGAATACAATTAAAACGTTTAGTTTACTGATACTATGTTACAGATAAGGGTTCAACTGCAAGGAGCTTCGCTTGGTATTGTTAAGTTCGAAAACGGACCGAATATAATGTTAAACATCTTCGGTTGTATAAAGATTTAAAAAACTGATTCCTGCTTTGTCCTGGGGCTCTACCTACGACGCGACGTGACAGCTAATCAGAAAATGCCACCGGGGCCTCATTCATTTATACAGACTTCAAAGAAGGCAGCTTGTATAGATGTAAATGTGACCTCAGGCGCTGAGTGGCCTACATTTGCGGGTCTACGTCTCTATTGTTCACGAAAAAAGTGCGCAAACGTTAGCACTGTCATACTCTATTGGCTCAAGCGCTGTGGGACATGCAGGTCGAAAAGTTACTGAAGTAATTCGATTTTCATCAAATTGTCACGTGCATCACATATAGCTAAAAAAAAACAAGACATTCGAAAAACGTGCATGTGCCCATACTAATGAGGTCAGGGTTTGGACGAAAGCCTTTTGCATATCTTACTGCTAGAAAAACACAAAATGTTATTACGACTCGCCAAATACACCGAAAAAGTACATAAGTGGTGGTATGAAACCGGACATACCTACATATTTTTGCGCACTTTCAAAGCATTTATTTTTCTAACGGATGAACATTAGTCGCCGAAGCTTGTCTCTAACTGCCTTTCTTTTAGTAAAGTTGTTGTCAAATATATAATTGTGCAACTGAATTTTACGTCGATCCTTTCGCTTCAACATGATGATTTTTGAAAGAGGTTCGTTGTAGCAGACGGCAAAAACAAAAACGACTGCGTATATAGAAAACAATTGCCATCAGTGATTATGGAGGCTTACGTAAGGTAAACTGTATGGTATGGAATTTATACAGCAAATTGTTTTTGTCGATCTCAGTTGGTGGTAAGGAGCATATCTTTCAGACGTTCTGGTGAATAAATTGCTATTTTTCGCTTCTTAATAATGATTAATCATTAAATTTAAAGGTGTCGTGCTTGTGCATCTTCAAATGTTGCTTATAAAGTGTTCAACACTACCCACACCTACTGCAATATTTTCTTATTATTATTTACTTTCTCAGGTAGTAGAGAGACGTATGATTTGCCAAATATGGAAATATTGTAGCATGTAGCTTGAGAATGCGTAGTACATGGATAACGCCAGGCTAGATTCGGAATCATTAGAGAAGTACACGCGCTTTTTAAGACCTTAAGGTACAGAGTTCGACAAAAGGACTCCACAATTACGAATACTGCCAACAAGTGATTACCAAGCATGATACTTCTGTATATTAATCACTAATATATACTTAAATGTATCAGTATCTCAAAATGTTTTGATAAAAATGCATCCACATATATACGCAATTGGCATCACGGTGTAGTTGACATCTCATGCAAACCCAGTTATCGACCAAATATATGCTCAATGATTATTCATAAGCAGTGGCACGCTCATGGCCTGAAGAATGATTATTTCCCTGCAATATATCTTCCAAGTCAACGATTTATCCCGATCTTAGTTGTAGCTGTTGCATACGCAAGGCGGTTATTCGTTACCTTCGAGTGCATCAGTATTTTCGAAAGCAATAACAATAGAGCAACAACTAATATGCATAGTTTTGTAAAAGTGTATCAATCACTGTGAGGAACACGGCCAACTATTCACAAGCTTTTAACGGGCGGACAGTAGTGTAGCCTACGTCAGTATTTAACATGACAGAAGCACAGATGCTAGTTAAATGCGCAGGCACGTGTTTCATTAATATTTTATTGCTGCATGTCACAGCGCCAGGGGTTAAACGTTAAAAGCCGTCAACAACTGAAAGAACTGCGGAGTTCAAAGACAAAAGCAAAAACGAGAAAAAACCTTGCGCATTTACCAGTGACTGGAAGATAAATAAAAACATGCCCATCCTATGATATGGCAATATCTGTGGACACTAACTGTTTGAAGGTTGCAAAAAGTCCCATCAGAGTAATCCGAAGAGCGATAGGGCAGCGTACGTATACTTTCAATTAATTCTCAATAGGCCGGTACATTTATATGGGAGGGGTTTAAAGTGTAAAAGGTTAAATTGTAGGTAAATTACGTTCTAAGTTAAAGTCAAATTAGTCCAGGGAATAAGGGAGGGGGTTGATGAGAATAACTAGCCGTTAATAAAGCGGCAATTAGGGAGTGGGGGGAGGGGAGAAAGGAGGCGCGGAAACAAATGCCGGTAGCTAATTGGCCGTTGGCCATGCTTAGCTTTGAGCTTGTAGTAGGTTTTTCTGCATACACATAACCGCCTTCTTCAGCCGGATAGCGGTTGCTTCTGTTGTTGCTAGCAGGCGCTGACCCAGTGACTTAGGGTAGTTTGGTGGGACATTGTAGATCACCCTGGAGGCTTCGTTGGAGTCCACCGATGTTCGGAATCGACCATGTGTTGTTGATGGTCCTGATGATATTGACTTCACCTTTGCTTAACCATTGCGGGACGTGTTCCTGTATTCTTTTGGATAGGCGCCAACTCGTGCTACCAATATAACCTGCCGACAGGAGCAAGCAAAGGAGTAGATGCACATGGAGCAGGTCTGAGCCGGTAACCTGTCCTTACATTCCCCATGTAAGTCCGGGTTGGTTGAGAATAATACCCAAACCCTCGCTGCTGGGAAGGTTCGTGACATGGCCTCGTCAGGATGTCTTTTCAGGAGTTCATCTGCCGCGTCTCCTGGAAAGGGGACTTTGAGAAATAGGGTTTTCTTCTTCAAAGTAAGTATTGTGGGTTTCTCTCTGTTTGACAGCCATATTCCTGGTAATACATCTCTCAGGATACCCGTTCTCGCGAAGTAAGCCCTGTATCTTCTTTAATTCCTCTTCAATACTCTCTTCTGAACAACTTTTTCTAACACATTGCGCTAATCAGCGAACTCAATTTCGCTTCTCGTGGAGAGGCATGAAACTATTAAAGTTCGCGTATTGTCCGGACCAGGTTTCCCTTCTATATACGCACCTTCGGACGCTACCGTCAGGTCTACGACTTAGGAGGACGCCCAGGAAAGGAAGCGAACCATCTGTTTCCACCTGCAACGTTAAATTTATGGATTGCTGTTCTTGACTGACCGTGTTCAAGGGTGCGTAAATATCGGTTTCGGTTGTGGCAATTGCGAAGATATCATGAATGTATCAACCGTAGTGTTTAATCTTATGGATCTGCTCACTTATTTGAAATTTCTCCAGCTTGCTCATGAATATGTCTTCTATGAGAGGTCCCAGAGGCGAGCCCATGTCAACGCCATCTACTTGTCTGTATATTTGGCTGTCAAAAAGGAACTGCACATTCAATGTGCACTTCAGTAATAGTTCCTTTAGTGCTTCCGTCGGTATTCCTATCTCTAGTTGATTGCTTTATGGGAATTCGCAGATGTATTCGACTGTCTCGATAACCGGGACGTTTGTTAACAGCGAGGAGACGTCTATGGAGAACATTATCATGCCGTTTAAGTTCACATCTTTGATATCATCGATAAAGTCAAACGTATCTCGATAGCTCCGTGGTGCCAGTTGATGCTGCAAAGGCTTGAGTTTCGCCGCCACCCATTTCGCTATCGCATGATACGGTGAATTGCGAATGTCCAGAATCGGTGGAACTGGCAGACCATCCTTATGGATTATTCGTAGACCACACAAACGGGGGATTTGTGTGCCTACTGGTCGGAGGCTCTCGAAGCCACGGTCGCTTATGACACCTCCCGCGTAGAGTCTTCTTGAGCAGTCACTCAGCTGAGCCTCTTCAACCTCTATGCGATCTTTTTCTTTGTCTACTAACTGTTTTCTTTGACCTGACAATGCTTGCACGAATTGCATTTCACCGTTTCAGTTCTTGCAGGATGATTTATTGCAATCACTTTTTCAAATGTAACTCGCTCATTTTCCGCCCCTGCGGATTTACCACTTGCTACTAATTTTCCATAGACTGGAACAGTGCCGATTCTACCTATTTACTAGTTTGTTATCTATTTAACAAAGGAAGAGCTGGCGTTTGAGACTAAGCCGCTGGTAGTTGTGACGTCACTAAATAGAACGCGCTTCCGGATTCACATGCCCAGACAGAAAGATGGTTCCACTACACGAACTGTTTTCCATAAGAATACTTGCGAAGTACAGTACCTGTATTATCTGAATTTTGTTCCCATTGAGTGGATGGGCAACTTGTTACATACTCTCTTGCATAGACAGATAACCGTCTTCTCTATGGATACATTAAATGCAAAACTCACCTGTATAAGGAAACTTTACTTAATTGGGGATATATAGCAGTTTGTATACAAGTATAGTAAACACTTACCAACAAAAATGACGAACTAGACAGGTATTAAAAAGCCTTTTTATAACTTTGTTTTTAAAGGGCGACACGATGTTAAATACCGCCAAGGGAAACCCATTTTATTTCACTGAATAGACATACTACAAAGTAATTTCTTACCAATTATTTGTGCGAAAAAGGGTTTAATCATTGTGCGCAACTTTGAATTTTGTTTACGAATTTTCATGCACTTACGGATGCAATTAAAAAAGGCGAACACGACGGCAACTGACAGCCAGAACCAAGAAGCACTCGCATAGTTGCTGACTCGAACATATCAATAGAAGCCCTCGCTCTTGGTTATCTGAACATTTGCTAGATACGGGTCATTCCGTGGAGCCCAGGTCTTCTATTTGAGTACTTGTGTGGGCACGAAAAACTCGTAAGTTGTGCCTATATACGGTGGTCAAAACCTAACCCGTGTAAACAGTTGGCTCATGAGGTTTATCCAACGCTGCCCTGGTAACATCCAGCTCCATAACGTACATGGTTCCCTGCCCACTGTGACGACTTTTTCTTCTTATGTTTTACTTTCGGCATTGTGTTGACTCGCTTTCTTTACTGATTAGTCTTCGCCACCATGTCCTATGACCTCGTGGACGTTTCTGTACGTATTCAATTTTGTGTTTTTTTCTTTCATCATGTGTTACTTTATGCAGCGAGAGTTAGCAGCTGATGAGCACTCTCGAAATTCATGGATCCTCTAAAGTATTTGGCTGTTTTCGAAATCAGCAATGTTGCACCTGGGAAAAGTTGCTTCAAAATTCATTTTTACTCTAAAGCCAGGTTGGTATCCCTTTTTTCTCGAGTATCATTTACTGTTAGGTAATGTGGATTGAGCAGCCCAACGGTTTAAACATTTCCTACGTACTGAGGGCAAAGATTTTAAAAATGTTATAAGAAAACCAGTGCAAGCAATTAAACGACGTGACACATCAAGCCAAAACCTACAGTCACAAATATGTAACCCTTAATACCAAAATTAGTTCTTAACAAGAAAAAAGCATTTGTGCCTGATATTATCTAAGAACTCCAATGCTGCAAGTAAAAATCTTGGAATTTTGAGCCGCGTATCGACAAAGTGGTAGAAGTCCCTGTGAAATTGAGCATCGTTATATCCTAGTTAGTGTATGCATGATCTCACCAGCGCACCGAACGCATTCAACGCTCCCCGTTCAAAAGTCTGAACTGACAAGGTTTGAGATTAAATTAGTAAAAAAACATATAGATAAACACACAATGATATAGCAAAGGTAAAACGGTAGAAAGTAGGCAGCAGTTTTGAACATGCCTAATTCCGATATGATGACGAAGTCTGTACACCTTAGCACAACTGTATCATCCAACCGCATTCGTGTTCAGTGCAATTAAGTCGACATATCAGGTATATTCAAGATTGTGGAATATAGTGATATAATTAAATGGGTATGTCAATGATGATATAGAACTATACGAAAGGCTTTTTAGAGTTTGGGGGCAAGGAAGTAGTTTACTATGTTTTGTATGCTAATTGTTTTTGATTAGGCAATTCAAAGTAAGATTTCACTGGTCCATTTTACAACACGATAGAAGGCGGTAAGCGGAAACCCCAGAACAGTCAGTGAAACATTTTTTTTCTCAAGGTGATCGTGTTAGCGCAACCTTACATATGAAAGATGTTTTGCTTTTTAAGTAGATACAGCAGTCGGAAGTTGCTGAGAAAAGTCAGTTGATCGTTGTTATTCATAAGAAACCAAACATAAGTAACTTACCAACAATGGAGCTTTAGTTTTTTTTGGCTTCTAAAACTCCTTCTATGGTATGAATGGGAAAATCGGCATCAGAAAAAGTTTAATTTGGTAGACATATTCCTTTGGGAGAGGAAAGTTCAGTGTGTGAATTTTCGACACTCTCGCCAGGTCGTTGTCGGACAGATGAGAGTCATAAATAACAGTTAATTCGAAAAGGCGGCTTACAAAGAGTATATAGTGGGTTGGCGAGTTGAACAGAAAAGAAGTCATTTGCAGATCCCTTGTGGTGCCTGCAATGCAGTTTACTGTGGACAGACAGAAAGATCAATCTCCACACGCTTACGCGAATGCCAAAGAGCGGTAAAGAATTGATATTATTTGTCCGAAGTCGTCATGCACCTTAGAAACTGCACACTAATTTGTATGGGACGAAAGTTGCATTGTTGGCTCTTGACCATACAAGAAAGGCCGCGAGTTTTTAGAAGCCACGATCTCAGATTACTCTTGCATCAATAGGCACTTAGAATTGAACGCTGTGTACACCAACTTCGGGGAAGCATGGAAAGGGCGGCAACCTATCCGTACTAGATGAAGCAAAGACCAGCCACCACCGACCACAACTATGTTCCGACCGACCGCATTATTACATGCGGGTGACGACTATCGACTAATACCCTGACCTCTTATATAATCATGTGCAAGCCATCTATTTTAATTAACTGTTTTGTGCAACTGTTATCTGTCTGACTACTATCTGGTGAGCCAGTGTCAAAAGTTCACACAATAAGCTATCGTTTTCCTAAGAATGTCTTCCGAATTATTTATATAATGTCCGAATAAAAGCTTACTTTCGCACGTTGTGCGCATATTTAAAGCCAGTAGAACACTACTGTTTTCTCGCCAAGCTAATGTCGCTGGTCGATCCAACCTTCGGACGCATGCTACGATCTATCTTCAGAAATAAGAGTTGCAATATACTAAGCGACAGGTATAGGTAATGAGGGCTCAATCAAACACCAACGATCATCATTCTTAACGTAGTCGCGCATGGATCTGTATACCGGGGCTAGATCGAAGTATCATTTTACGGAGTTTTCATCGGAAATCAAGAATTCAAAGAAATTGCGGCTTAAAGTTTATTGGTCAAGCGTGTTTATCTCCGCGGCTGCGAAGGTAAATAGGTGGACCTATCCGTAAGGGTGGGTAGCGACTGGTAATCCATCGCCCCGTCGTACAACCAGCTTACGTTCTTGTATGTGCTGTTGAAGCATGCGTCTAGGCTATCCTTTGTGTTCACCAGAATGATTAAGACACAGGATGCTCTGTAATATATTCGATTGCTCGCAGGGTTTTAAGGGCCTTGATTTTCATTGCCATTTTGCGAATGGTAAATGCGGGTTGGTGCATAGTTCGGACACCTAGTCATGCAGCAATGCCTTCGGTCGCCACTGGCACGTCTTTGATCTTTCGTGCATACCATAAGGCAGATAAGTTTTCACTACGCGTCCTCCGTGGGAGAAAACGCAACCGCCCGCATATGAACACGTCCATATAACCATACAACTTAACACATACATTGTAGTAGGCTTTCGAAAGCTCAAACAAAAAGTATTAATTCAAGAAAACCAACAGCCTTCATCTTCCTTACTTAAATTGATTGTAATTGCCATTAATTGTTCTCATACTCGATCAAATTCTGCCGACAAATGCAGAAAGGTCTTCACTTATTAGGAAAGCCCACAAATGTCTGACCTGGTTTCATATTAATTATCAACAGTACAACAAAAAGTGACCAAAAATACCTTTAAGAAGCGAAAGTCCTATGTGAACGCACACGGAAATTGCAAATAATGTAATGGTTGCGCAGTCCTATTTACCTTTTGGCAAAATAACTCATTGAAACCACAAAAGGATGTTTCTACATGGCTTTCTTATAGGTAACTAAAGTATACTTCAGTGAGCGAGAACCGTATTTGCGCGCACGAAAAAATGTTGACTAGATGTTAGACCGAAAGGATTAACGTTGACGGTTTTGATTTGGTTTAAGGAATTAGCAAGGTATACGGAGTGTGTTTTCATACAGGAATAGTAAAATTAATCCAGATTTTCCAAAAAAGCTTTGAAAAGCGTTGTGGTCACAAAAAACAGCTACTAAATGCACAGAGATAACCACAACGATTTATAATTCAGCCGATATGTGTGATATTCGGATCATCCAGAAGTTTATATGACTGATTACCCATACGGGACGATTAATAATTTTGCTAGCTCCGCCTGCTTAGAATAAAACAAACGGTTAATGTCGTCAGGTGCATGTTTCTTTCGGTTTGTTCCTGTTCTTGTATTTTCAGTCTTATAAAGAGCAATTGAGGTTGCCGTCGATATCTAACATTTACGCCAACTCAATGTATTTTGTTTAAGGCGTTTTTTTGAGAAGTGGAATACATGCAAAATGGAACAACATCACAACTAGTATTTCAGTATCGGTTTGTCCAATCTGGGCTATATTCTCTACAAGAAAAATCGTTTGTGCCCAGCACACCCAACATTGTATATCTATAGCCCTACTTAAAAATATAAAGAAATTCTCACCAAAAATATTACCCTGAGAGTATAAAAAAGAGAACATCTTTTTTACAAGGATAGATTTATTTGAAGCTTTATGGACATTATCAACGAGGGGGGAAATTTAAAACATTTAAAAACCGTGCGTATTTGGTCTTCTGGTTTTATTTCGCAGTGGGTTTTCAAAGGGAGCTGCGACTTCTTAAAGGCAATAAATATTTTGTCCCAGCTGGGTTTTTTCACATCAGCTGAGGTTTTCTACCTATTTATGGCTGCAATTGCAGTTGCAGACCGATAAAACCTCTGCAGGCACTATGACTTTTGCCTAGGCGCGCAGACAGTGATGAAACGTCTAGGTGATTGGACGAGGATGAAGCAAAATGAACCCAAAAGAGACCATCAGCCCGCCGGCTTTGCCACTTTCGTTTCTAATTGACCACAGCCAATCAGCGTGCGCATAGACTGGTCCTGACGCTGACAGAGGATATATGAATGAGCTGGCAGTGTAGCGGCTGTGTTGCACACAACTGGCACGTCGCGGCCGAAATTCGCAAACTGTATTGCATTGACATTTGTTTTCCTGCTTCCCCAACTAGCCATAAGCTCGGCAGTTGGGGTGAATGAACGCTTCATATTGTGCTGAGTTACTAACATCACCACCACTAACAACTACTATACGAAAAATGGGTTGCGAAATGAGTGATCTCTGTCAATCGTGGGTATCCAAACGGTATTTGCACGGCAAAGGCATCGTCTGTGCATTGCCCGAACAGCAGAGAACGCGGAAGATGGTCTCCCTTAGCGGTGCCTTTCAGTCCAGTCCAACGGACACGCCCACCACGGGAAGCAACAAGAGCAGCTATGCCCTGGATATTAGTGGTCTAAGGCCAAGGCATAGCAGTGACCGCGGCTCCCTGGCCGAGGCGCCCCCATCTTACCATACTTCAATTGTTAACCGTGTTTTTTCGCGGCGCCGCACAATAGACGACCTGAACCGAATTGTCCTTCAAAAGATCCCAATCAGTGACTATTTCAGTGAATTTGAGAAAGATGTCCTTCTGTCTACGTGGGCAGTGCTGAGTGAGGAGGCTGACAGGCATGCGACCGCCGTTTTCAATTTAGCCTGCCAAATGTTTCCAGGTTTAAGAAATATTTTTGGAATCTCGTAAGTCGCTTTTTTACTTTGAATTTTTTTTAAATGTAATTCTGCTTTACGAAAAAGGGATTTGGCCTGAGACAGCTTCTTTACAACACTCATTTTTTTAAAAACTGCCACTGAAAGACGATTTATAACAGAAAGATTCCTAGGTGTTGCATAACTGTTATTTTGAATCCTGTTATGAACCTGCGGCACAAGCAGCATATCCAACGATGTATGATGAGTTCAGTGACCTACAATGCGAACCATCCCATTTTATAATGGTTGTCCTTCTCTATCACAAAATATTCGAAGACAGCTTAGGATTTTTAGAATGCATTGATGTGGTTTCACCCGACCAGTTTTCGAAATACTTGGAGGCAGGGAGCGACTGCTAGATCTGAAGGGACGGGCATGTGAAACAGATTCTTAAGTAAAATGAGTCGTGGTTTATCATTAAACAATAATAGTATTTTTTAGAAAACGTTATCAGTTGCTAGTTTTCTTTCTGAGCAGCAAGCGGTAGTACAGGTTTAGTAATAAATAAGATTTATAAACCGAAATATTGCTTGTGATGCGTCCTAAAGTAGGTCTCTGAAAAACGAAACGAATTGCACTCACGCCCTACACTTTAGTTGTCATATGGAGATGCAATTGAGCGGTATATGTGTCTTTGTAACACAACTGCTAGACGTAGTTTTTGCACTCTGCATTGTATTTGAACGTATTATTGCTTTACAGTCCCAGGTAGTAGTAAGGGTTATGTTTGTCTCAACAAATGCAGGTAACTTCCGAAACGATCCATATCACTCTATCCGCACTTGCCATATCTGCATTTATATACACAGAAATCCCATAAATTATAATGTCCCCATTAAATATTAAATTGTGTAAACTCTTTATGCAAGATACGATTGCGGTACCCTACGATAAGCGTGCGAAATGAAAATAATCGCAGCTTCGCCATTTCCGAATTAATTGTAATTAGATTTCGTGGCTACGTCCCAGCATTTGGTCATGCGAAATAAGCATGCATTTGCACATTTTAGCTGTGAAAATGACGACCAAGATTGCTGCGAAAGTGAGGTAGGCAAGCGGCATCGCGATGCCTACATGAACATGATTAACGACGCAATCGAGTGCTTGGAATATCCCAGAGAGGATTTCTATGACGACCTGCTTGTCGCTGGAGCGCACTATGCAACCATTCCGGGAATGAAAACCGAATACTTTAAGGTAGGCATTCCATTTTTTTAGAATTCGATATCTCAAGGGGTTAAAATTACATTAGGAGTGTCCAGTTTTCTGGTGCCCTCTCTTTAATATGTTTATCGGTTCGGCATACATATTTAGATGGTGCTGGCACTTATGCTATATTTGTTCTTTTAAAGAAAATGCTGGTTTGAGCAGAAATGTGGCCGTCCTTGTCAAATAGCGTTTGATCAATTCGTGAGTGAAAGAAGTAAGGCTAAACAAACGGCACACTTGATAACAGAATTTATTATGGTAGCAGTGGAAATGTACTTATGATGAATATTTAGCCAAGGCCTATGCAAATATAATATATTC